>CAWUFW010021614.1:0-116136 GCA_963921515.1 Calotriton arnoldi
GCAGCTGGGAGGCAGGGGCAGCGAATGGGCAGTCAGGGGGCGGGGCCGCAGGGACGCAGCGGCGGGAATGGAGAGAGGCAGCGAGGGGCACAGAAGGCAAAATGGGCACAAGGGGGTGGGGGCAGCGAGGGAAAAACAGAAGAAAAACACGGGCACAGTACAGTGGGGCAGCGAGGGCACAGAAGGCAAAATGGACACAAGGGGGTGGGGGCAGCGAGGGAAAACAGAAGAAAAACACGGGCACAGTACAGTGGGGCAGCGAGGGCACAGAAGGCAAAATGGACACAAGGGGGGTGGGGGCAGCGAGGGAAAAACAGAAGAAAAACACGGGCACAGTACAGTGGGGCAGCGAGGGCACAGAAGGCAAAAACGGACACAAGGGAGGTGGGGGCAGCGAGGGAAAACAGAGGAAAACACGGGCACCGAGGCCACAAGCGGAGGGTCGAGCTTACCAGCAGCAGCAGCGGGCGGACAGCACAGGCGGAGCTGTGTGGTGGGGGAGCGACCTACCTGGCAAGGTCAAGGGTCGCTCTCTCCGCGCGCAGCGGCCGCCATATATGGGGAGGTGGGAGGGAGGAGCAGCTGGGAGGCAGGGGCAGCGAATGGGAAGTCAGGGGGCGGGGACGCAGGGGACGCAGCGGCGGGAATGGAGAGAGGCAGCGAGGGGCACAGAAGGCAAAATGGGCACAAGGGGGGTGGGGGCAGCGAGGGAAAAACAGAAGAAAAACACGGGCACAGTACAGTGGGGCAGCGAGGGCACAGAAGACAAAATGGGCACAAGGGGGGGGTGGGGGCAGCGAGGGAAAAACAGAAGAAAAACACGGGCACAGTACAGTGGGGCAGCGAGGGCACAGAAGGCAAAATGGACACAAGGGGGGTGGGGGCAGCGAGGGAAAACAGAGGAAAACACGGGCACCGAGGCCACAAGCGGAGGGTCGAGCTTACCAGCAGCAGCAGCGGGCGGACAGCACAGGCGGAGCTGTGTGGTGGGGGAGCGACCTACCTGGCAAGGTAAAACCAAACCAAACCAAACCAACAAAAGCACACTTTCTGAGTAAAATTCTAGGTTGGTGTAAATCCGTTAAGTGGTTCTGACTATAGGCCTCAGGTTTTGCAGGTCTTGATCGATTGAGTCTGAAGACAATACACCAAACTCCCCAGAATGTAGCTTCACCCAGGTATTAGTAAGCATGAACAGCAGAACTAAATCTTAGCAGGGAAGGGGAATGGGAGTGTGAGAGAGAAAGAGAGACAACTGGAATGGTTCAGTCTCATCAACCACATCTCTTGTACTTCAGGGGATTCACAATAGCGTTTTCAAAGGTGAATGCCAAACGTATACTGAAGATAAATTAATCAAAATTTTACTATGTTGTATAAACATTGAAATTCTCTGAGAAAGAAAGTGTTGGTGAATATGCTTGCCAGCTTTGTAATAGTGGGCTACAGGGACCTTAACCACAAGCAAAGGAGGCTGATATCATTAACAGTGGAATCCAAGGTTGATAGCGCACCTGGAATACAGGGAGCAAGATGGAGATCAAGTACAGCAGCCAATAGCAATAAGTCATCCAGAGGCAAGACAGAGTCTGTCAACCATTAAGCAACCACAGCCAAATTGTAATCCAAGAGGCAAGTCAGAGTTCAGGCAACTGGTCAGCAACCAGTTCCACGTCGTAATTCAGAGAGCAGGTCAGAATTCAGATAAGGTGGTCAAAGAACTGACAAGGGAATAAAACAATAAAGGTGAGGGATGCAACAACGGTGAAAGAACAGAACAAAAACAAAGTACACCACAGAAAAGCTGCTTGGCAGCTTACCAAGTGAAGTGGGCTGCTTATAAAGCCCTACTATCACTCATACCCTGGAAGTCCCTCCCCTTTACCTACACCATTGATGATTCTAATATACCAGCCTCAATCGACTAGTCCTTCACAGCCTTTGTGGCTTTCCCAACCATCTTCTATGTCAGCCGGTCCCAGAAGTGAATCCTCTAGTCTGTGAAACTCATTATTCCTAATAGTAGGCGTGAGCAAAAAGTCATACGGGAGATAAAATGGTATATCTCTCCTTTTTCAACACCAATAACCTTTTTCCCCTACACTGATCTGCCCATAAATTGGAATTACGGACCATACCTGATTATGCTAGTGATTTGCCAAATTTCGTGAAGATCCATCCATAAGGGTAAACGTTATAAGCAAATCATCATCAATATACTTTATTTCGGCCTACAAGACCATTAAAGTACAAAACACATTAAAATACGATATACATATATACAATTCATTAAAACTATGCTCTTCCATTATGCATTTCAGTTCATCTGTATACCACTTTTATATTTACAGGCAATATTGATTTAGAGAAGACTGTTATGTTTCCCTAGCTAGTTGGTCTTCTCAGAGGGGTATAGTTTGAGTTACTAGGAAAACTAAATAGGAGGTTATTCCCAACCCGTCCCGTAGTCATTCCTTTGGGGAGCATCTGTTACCTCAATTGTGCAAAATCGCAATTATATAAAACTTCCAACCTGGAATAAAATATTCATACAAAGAATCAGTAAAATATGAATTCAAAGCATCTATCAAATCTTAAAATTGTACACTTCATTTGCGGACGTAAAGAATCAGTAAAACTCCTATTATCAAAGTGGTGCAAAGTTCTCATATATGAACATGATTCCCCTTTTGTGCCCCCTAATTCTTAATAAAGGGGCTTTCATACCTCCGTTGCAGTTCTACTTTGGTTACTGCAGCGCCCCTATAGCCCCGCCAATCAGTCTTTTGTTCAGTTAAATTTACTAATTGCTTCGGGTCTTCAATAATAATTTAAGGTGGTGTCAAAACACCACTTCTCTGGCCCAGACCCACGTCATTACTAAAAAATAAGGATTCCTCGAACCCAACTCATGTGCAGACTATAATCTTTGCCCCTTCTTTTTCCTGAAGAAGTTTATGGCCAATAAGAAGCGACTAACACCAAATACTATTAGGCGGGAGTTGTCTGTTTTTAAAATTCTCAACATATCCTCCATTCTCCTAACATTAAAATACCTGCCTAGAGGTTTTATCCACTTTGTTCTAGGTCCATAATATGCAGAGCAAAAGAACAAAACATGTGGCATGTCTTATACAACCCCCATTTGGCATAAAATACAATGGGCCTCCCTATCCTCAAACGAAGTAGAAGACCATTTAGCAACAAAGGTATTTAATTGCAGTATTCCATATCTGAATTTCAAATATAGACTCTTTGCTTGTTGTGGTTCTATCTCATCAAGGAACGGCTCAAAGCTAGGGGACATCTTGTGCTGGAGGAATTGAACAGTGAGCCTACCTTGTGTCCCACTCCTAATCTCTCTATCTCTAATAAAATCCCAATATATGATCTTAAAATCCGATTTAGATTCACGGGTCAATAGCCCCGGGTTCGACCAATATCTGCTCAATCCCAAATCAGTGAGCCACCCTCTGATGTGTTTTAACCAGGGAAACGTAAGATAGGTATCAAGTGCCTGCAGTTCAGCTAATGACTCTCTATATACAATTAGCTCTGGAGTTGTCCAAATTCTTATCCAGAACATCAGAGATCTCCAAACTGCAAGAGACTCCAAACGTTTAATGTCCAGATCGTATGTCAAAGGGATCAACGGAGTATTTTGGGGGAGGGCAACAAACATCCTCAGTATTTTATTCTCCATAATGCCTAAGGTCTTAAGATTTCCACTGCCCCAGATCTCTGCTCCATACAACGCTGCGGATTGTGCTCTTGCTTTGTAAACCTCCAGTGCCGGTGTAATAGCCTTAGAGGAAGTCGCCACCAACTTCTTGACGATAGGGATGGCGTTTTGCGTTAATATGGCTTTTGACTTCTCCGTCTGAGTAGACCAAGAAAGTCTAGAGTCAATGGTAACCCCTAGATATACAAAATTAGGTACCCGTTCCAGTTCAATGCCATTCCAATAGATTTTGCTTTTAAAACTTTTATGAGGCCTTATCGTCATGTATTTAGTTTTTGCTGGGTTCACCTCTAGGCCTTTCCCTTTACAGTAGTTGTTAAAACTGCGGAGCAAATTCTGCAGGCCATTAGGTGTCTGGGACAACAAGATGGTGTCGTCCGCAAAAGTTAGAGCGCAGATGTGATTGCCCCCTAATTTTGGAGAGTCATGAGCACAATTTTGAAGATGTTCTACTAAGTCGTTTACATATAGGAGGAACAGTGTTGTATAAGCAAATCAAAAAAGGCCTTTTAAGTGAAAGTGTGTCTGAACCATAACTATTCAGTGGCGACCACCACTGTTTAATGTGTGCATAATGCATGGGACCTTCATAGAATCTACAGCTCTCTAATAAGCCTTTCAGAAGTTGGAGCTAAGGTCACATGAAACTGTTAGTTATGAATGGCTGAGGCATGAAACGGGAGAGCACAAAGTTCAAACCTCATTTATACATAAACCTTTCAATATAGGAAACAAGTACCACAGGGGAAACAGCCTTTACAACGAGGTTTTTACCACCATGCATTTTTTAGCCCGCATGCTTTTACTACATGCATGTTTTTATAACGCATGCCTTTACCATGCATTTAAGGTAAATTTGGGGGGTCTCCCACCACAAATACATTGTTTTTATATATAGGAACAATGTGTGGTAATGGCATACGTTGTAAAAGCATAAGCGTTGTAAAAAATGCGTGGTTAAGGCATGCAATGTATTTTCATGCGTTGTTCCATCGTACAATCGTGCCACAGGCTAATCAAATGAGATTTTATGTCCTTATTGGAGGTTGAAACTGAAGACTGACGCGTACGTTTTTCAAGTGTGACTTGCGTTACTATTTCCATCAGGTACCTGGACAAGAATGTAGCAGGTAAGGGGATTTATAAAAAGGGGCAAGATAAAGCCCAGCTCAAGCACTTATTCATGTATTGTGACCTGGTGGGGTATGTCAAGGCATCTACTAGAGCATCCCTTAGAGGAAAGACTTAGCTCAACCATGGCTGGTTCCTCAACAACTAGACACTCAATCTGGGCTATAGAGGAAAGGGTGGAGAATCCTTCAGTTGTCCACTGACGAGCTAGCCTGATGTCATCAGGATGACTGAGCACCGTAGCTTTACTTGATGTTCCAAAGAATCTTTGTAACTAGTAGAGTTGCAGATGTGACGGGAAGGCATTGGTTATTAAGAACTGTAACAGTGCTTCGATTGTTGCCACACATCCGTAAACAGGTTTAAGAGAAGTATATGGAAATCTCCCTCTTCCCCCACTGGTGATCAACGACCCCTGTCTAGTCACTGTAGAAAAGAAAGTGGTCACATTTTAAAGTCAGAAGTGTCGCATGTGTGTCTGTGTCTAAGTTGACTCCAGGTCTTGAAGATGGAGTTAAAACTGCCTTATTGATTAATCACTTATTAGGCGAGATCAGATGACTATTCAGGTTGTCCACCTTCAAAGTAAGCACTATACTGATTTGGATTAGCAGGAGAAAGATTTCACGATTAATGTGCCAAACTTACTGTCCCATTACGAACCAGCTAAGTAGAGAGGGGTCCATTGTCCCGCTGTTTAAGGACCTGAAAAAGCCTGTAATGCTGTTGGTGTGTAACATCACCATCCCTGAATTGACCGCTGGTAGTAGTTTTTTCACACTCCTACCACTCAACTTTAGTTGATATCAGGTGTGTACCTTGGCTTTGACTGTCTGTTTTCTCTTTCTAGTCACCATTTTCATTTTACACCTTCTAGTGGTATATTTCACAGCTCACTGAGAGAAAAAAAGGCAGACAATGAATCAAACGTTTTAAAGCAGGACCATAAAAGTGAGAGACTCTCAAGCATACCTGCTCACATTGGAGTGAATTCCATGTCTTTGCACTACACTCAGTAGCGCGTGACCGCCCAAGGTGTGCTTTAATACCCTCTATCTGGTCAAGTGCTATGAGGATACAAAGCTGCAGCCCCACGCCTTCTGCTTTATGAAGTAAGATTGCAGACACTAGCACACACTCCTCTCCAAAGTTCTAAAACCCATTAAAGACAACTTTAATTTGATGTTGAAGATCACAAGTGACCAGTGCGGATCACGCTTGAGGCAAAAGACTCGCCTTACTATTTCAACTGCTTTATTCCTGTGGGGGAAGCTTTGTTTCTAGGGTAGTGCCACAGGCTAGACAGAGACATGTAGAGATACATGTTTTTATGCATTGACCATGGTTACCCGTTGCAGCAAACATGCCATTCAGGCAGGATTTTGGGAGCAAGCTTCATGCACTCTAATTGTCTTATTAATTGATTTGTATTTGACTTGTGTGTACACCTTCTACAGAATTCGATTTTTGTTTGGTCAATGATGTTAACATAAAAATAGAGTCCTCTACCCGGCTTACATTTAAAGATCTAGTATTTTAATCCACGCAGATTGCTTTATACTAGTTTTTCAGATAACCATTCTCTGATGTGCACTGTCCCTTTGTAATTTCATTCAAACTTAGTTTGACTAACTCGTTATAAAAAATACTCCTATATTGGATGAGCGATTTATCTTTTAGATGCTTTGCAAGTCAGTTTATCGAATGCAATGTATTAATTTAGCTCTGAGAAGATACTTGTGTACACACCGATTTCCTTTCCTATAAAACTAGAGAAAGGCGGCATAACTTCAGTTGTTGAATTAGCTGTTTGAGAGACTGGAAACTCTGGTCTTCGTTGCCATCTTCCTCACATGGCTAAACTAGGTGACCGTGGTCAGACTACCTCACCGGAAGCACCTAAAGGGATTCAGTTCATACTCTGTGCTGTGCAAACCTTCATAGATGATTAAATAGACAGTGTTTTGTTCTATATGTATTTTATATAGTGCATATCAAAGTGTACTTGTTTCTTGACATTCACGATAAGTCAGTGCAATATTTGCTAAATCTTTCCAAGTTGATCTTTAGAAATTATGAATTTAAATAAATGTCAAAACTATATGCAATCATGTAATCTTTTGTAGTAAGATCAAACACACAGACATCAAAATAATGAACAGTGTTTGGATATTAAACAGACATGTCATACTTTTACATAATTTTTAAACAACTAACTTGATGTGTCTTTTGATGGCTAATTTGGTACTTTAGCTTCTTGGACCACATCAGACTACTGATTCGACTCTCTGTATGAAATTTGACACTTGCCCACTTGTGTCGTATCACAAGCACAATCTACAGTATGCTTTGAGACTTGGGCTGTGCAAAGTACCAAGCTGAGTAAGTGGAAACTATAGCTCAAATAAACTTACAGTGTCATTTTTCCCGCCAGATTCAACCGAGACAGGTTTAGACTGATTGGGGTAAATAATGCTAATGATGTATGTGTGGCTGGGCTTAATTATGATACAAATTAAGAATATCCTTAGAAACAGCACAACTTTTAACTCAAAAGATTAAACTTTGAGCTTGGTGTAACAAAACTTGTCTTTTTGTAAAGCTTGCTGCATAATAGATATTTATTGCTACCCGACCTCAAATGCACATTTCTGCCTTACTTACTAATTTGAAGTGGCCACATAATGGAAAATTTGCCTAATTAAATACTGGCCAATAAGAGTACATCTAGAAGTAGGCAACTGTTGTAGATCTACGGGAGTGCTCCAGGGAACATTCATGAAACACCAAGAAGCTAGTAGCCTACTTTAGATTTCTGAGTTTCTAAAATAGTGCTTTGTAATCGTGGATCAGTGTTAAA
This sequence comes from Calotriton arnoldi, assembly GCA_963921515.1. Lineage (NCBI taxonomy): Eukaryota > Metazoa > Chordata > Amphibia > Caudata > Salamandridae > Calotriton > Calotriton arnoldi. The sequence continues at coordinate 7,734 of CAWUFW010021614.1, forward strand.
GGATTGTATTCGAGTAACGTATTACTAGCCCTGCTTCGTGGAAGAGAGTACAGCTGAGCAAACATGATCCAGTAATCCATCAGAGTACTTTTTGCATTCTGCATAGCCTAAAGGATGAGATGCATCAATACAATCATTAGCCGTCTCTAAATCTTTTTATAATGCATATTCGGAGAGTGCTGGAACATGTTAGGCTCACACGGAGCCCCCACCCCCTGATCCCATGGGGTGTGAGTAATTAAGGGATAATGTATGCGACCTGTGTATGAAGTAATAAACTGCTGACACTTCCTAATTACAGATGCAAGACCGAGGCCTCTATTGAGCTTCTTGGATGTGTATTGCTTGCATTCAGTTTCGGTTTAACTGCATGTGTTGTAGCCTGCATAAAGAGACTTGTGCGGACAATGGTTGGAAGAGGTTGCCATGAATATTACATATGGGATTTGCATTCCTGTTTCATTGTGTGATTTCTGGGACAAACATTACTCTTGCTTGGTCTTAGTTTGACTTGCCCATCCCTACAAAGTGGCCATGTATTCATTTCTCAGTCTGTATACTGATCAAGATCCTCCACAGGATGTACTATGCCCGATTTAGTACAGTGTCATGGGATTGGAGACCTTCTGTGAATTAATCTGGTGCAAGAAGGAAGGTAGGTTTTCCTCACACAATCCGGGGCTGTTCAAGTGTGCAGCTGTCCTGGGAAAAGGTTCACAATGAACTCTCAGGTGTGTAAGCAGCTCTTTTAATCTGAGGTGACCTAGACTTATCAGCCACAAATTAACTTGCTATGGCTTGTGGATGATGCTGATGGGGTAGGCAAATAGGGAAGAATACACCTAACATTCCAGTGTGGCATTGGTGCTTATCCTAAGAGGATGCAGTGTACGAAGGTCATGGGAGTTTGAAGAAATTTCTTAGAATGTAGTCTCTAGTGGAACGATTTGATGTAGGAGGCTCTCACTGCAGGCAAAGAGAGGTTTCCCTAATAGTTTATTAATTATTAAAATGGTTGTATATTATTTTTGGTATTTGTTTAGCTCCCCCATATGTTCATCCTTGCCTTTTTTAGATGTCAGATGTGATGCTACTTCATTCTGATGGCCTTGTTAGTTTATCATGCCTTTTAGGTTTTACCTGCAGACAGCACTTGCACTGTTACTTGAGTTATTTCTTATAGACTGAAAGCTTAAAGGGGGCTTAGAGCCCGCCCATTACTTACCATTGGTTCGCTTCAACTCACTCTAGTTTCCTTGTTTCTTATTGGACAGCACCTCCTGCGTCCTCCTGGGGCTTCGAGTGTTTGTCCCGGCCATGGAACATAAATCAACTACAGCTTCCTGTCTCCAGCCATTGTCTTTTCTCTGGCCACGTGCTTCTGCAGGCACTTTTTTTGTTTACTTTTCTTCATGCACTGTATGAGAGTGCATGTGTCTGCAGTCTGTCGCCTCTTCCCTCCCCTGCTGTTCATGATTTTGCTTGATTCCTCCTTCCTTCTCCTACCATCCGTGCTCTTGCTTCAACCTCGCTCTCCTCTCCTCCCTCATGTTGCTTGCCCCTCCTACTCTCTTCCCGTTGTCTGTTATGTTACTGTCCCCCCGAAACCTGCCCCCCCAACCCGGTTCTCCCTACCTTCTCCAACCCCCTCCCCCACCCCAGTTCCCCCTGCCTCCTCCAACCCCCTCCCCCACCCCAGCGCCCCCTGCCTCCTCCAACTCTCCCATCCACCACAAAAAACATTAGTAAAGCCAGATAGCACTCGCAAACGTGAGAGCTATTTGGCTTTTTTAATGTTTCTTGGCCGCCTCATAGCCCTTATTTTCTTTACTTTGTCATGTTGCACAGCAGCCAGTGCTGCTGTGCAGCATGTTTAAAAAAAAAAACACATTGACAAAGCCAATAGATCTCGCATAGGCGAAACATATTGCCTTTGCCAGTGCTTGTTTTTTATTACAGCAAAGACAGTAATACGTTAAAAGTATTTACAGACATGGCCTTGGTTGGCTATGACTTGAAAATGCGGTGAACATACAATAAAGCTGCAATTTGGCATCCATTAGCAAGAGAAAGTATATAGTGAGATGGTAACGGGAAGATTAATTGTGCTGCAGAAATAAACTATTTCTAGCATACTAGTAGTAGGGCAAAATCGTTTGATTGCATATGTTTGTGCTTTTGTTCCTCGTGCAATAACGAACTGAAGGACATGCGTATGTCGGTTGTTCTGAACATTCAGCTATGACACAATTACTAATTTGCAGCAGGATGTGGTGCGTTCCATTTCTTCTCTTGTACCGAAGAAGGTAATGTCGTCTAAGAGCCTGCCGTCTCTGTTGGTTTTTTTCCTAAACGCCTATCCCCATGGAGTTTTACTGTTTAATTAAGGTTTTATTGAAAGAGTGCGCAGGGAAAAACACGGTTTACACATTCCCAGAGCAGCGAAGGGCATATTCAAGTGAAGTAGCTATTTTACCTACAATAATGGCATGTTCTTCAGGCAGCACATTAAATCCATACATTTCTTTGAGAGTGCTTGACTGAACAAGTATCTGAGAATGAGTATTTCACTGCATTGGGCAGGCAGGGCCTGTTCTTATAATGCATACCACTTTTACGTTGAAACTTATATTGCTAAAATGCTGTAGAATGGTCAGTGCAAAGCATTGTGGCCTCAGGTTTTTTGTACTTTATATAACCTATGTTAGAATTCTGCACCCAGTCACATAAGAAAAATGCCAAATCTGGCCTCTTCATGGACATATTCAGAGCAACACACCACTCCTCACAAATCAGCACATGACTGTAACACACAACACTTGAAACCATCGCCCCGCGCTTAGACTGGTGAAGAGATACTGTGGACCCCTTAACAAGGTAGCATTCTATCAGCTACCCAGACACATACTTACATTTGGGCAGTGCACATTTCAATACTCTCAGGAACCAAGCACACAAATTGGCCAAGACCACCTGATACACAGGGTAGAAAACACTAAATACTGTAACACACACACAAAACTAAACAAACACATGAAAGTACGATATGAACCATTGCCAGACTATGATGATCCAGCAGAAACCAGACTCCGGTCTCTGATGATATTCTCGAGACCTGGACTTAAAGGTTCTTGAAGTGCTACTAATATATATAAATCTCTATAACATAACAAAGTAAAAGTTAGCACATTAAATCAACTTTTTGTGATCAGATATTTGTGTGAAAGGTAGACCTAATTTCGGCCACTTGATTGTGAATGCTTGTTTATAGGTTTACTTTTTTTTAGGGTATTGGTGGCCATCACCTGCCTGTTGATGTCTATTCCATTTATGTCTCCTAAGTGTGACTAACTATCATCACAGTTCTCTTATTTGTAAACCAGTATAAACATAAAATAAGTGCCTAGGAGGCAAGAATACTTCATCAGACATGCAAGGACCTTGTGCTCGCATTAAATAACCTTGGCACGAAATATTGCTTTATCAGCATCCAGTCAACAGGCTAGAGCAATGGCTGAAAGTCTCAAATAGTGATACTAGACCTCTGCTTAAATGGTACAGGAAAACAGCCCCTTCGAAACTGCACCGTGAAATGCTCTTAAGTTGGATATGAAAGTCGGGCATGTTTTTCCCACGTTCTTTTTGCTTATTGTGGTCATGTTTTTGCTGGTTTGACTGTTGGCCGAAGCTTGTTGCTACAAACACTGGACAGTGGATGACCTGTCAACCTGCAGTTTGCTAGTTGTGTTTTACTAGTGTTTGTTACATTGCTTTACAGTTGTTCCTAGGGCATGCCAGATCCATCATGTTCTCCTAGCCCCTTTACAAAAGATGTTCCAGTGGATGGAATTACTAATGGGTCAGGGCTGTACAGGTACATCCATATAGAGGACATTGCATAAATTAAAAAAAATAATAAGACAATCGACATAAAATTGTAAAGAAAAATAGCCATATATCTGTAAACATTGTGGACACCTACACAAATCAAAGTGTAAACATAAAATAGGTACATAAATAAATACAATTTAAATAGTTTTGTTAAAAACATTATTTTATTTGTTTTTGATTATGTAAAAACCAATGTAACTTAGGCACTCTCTCAGTTAGCACATTGCATGTAAATGAGTAATGCTCTTAGTGCCATCAATGCACTTTGCACAGTTTGTTGCCATCAACAGTAGTACATCATATACAAGAGGCATAATTCAACTGTTCTGATTCGAATTATAACTCTGGTCTTCCCCACCAAGCCTGCTGTACCTCTTTTAGATTAACAGTGTTCAAAATCTTGTTTCAAGGCGGTCTTCACTCGATACATTTGAAAGTCATCCAAGGTCCTCACCTGCGAGCCAGGCCGAGTGCCAGCCCCCCAGTGTGATTAAGCTGTACTACAGTCTGCACCCCTCTTATGTTTGTTATGCCTAGGGCTTAACGCTTTGCTTCTGTTCCATTAAGGCTGGAATGTACCATATCCCGTGCTTGAGCCAGATAGGGGTTCCTCAACCTCCTCTTCCATATTTAGTAGGGTGCTCTCATATTCAGCCAAGATTATCAGGCGTGGTCCCCCCACTGCTTTTCAACTCATTGTTGGCTTCTTTTCTAGTACTATGATAAGATCTGCGACCTTTTATAACCAAGTTAACCACGTGGAAAACCCCTACATCTGCATCCCCTCGTATGTTGCGTATTGCTGCTGCACGCATGGAGAACTTATGGATTTTATGGAATTGATGCATGTCCTATGCACAATATGGAACTGTACCAATTTGAATCAAGTGTTCATGGAAATCCAAGGGGTGGAACACAAGTTCCAATCCCATTCTTCATCTTCAGTCGGTTTGCTAATGTCTGTTACCCATCCATCCCTCAACCCGTCCAATGAACATTTTTGAGTGATCAAGGATCGCTTGGTCAAAAGGGACACAGCTCTTGTTTTTTCCCTTAGTGCAGAACTCAGTTGTGGTGCCTTGTACACAGGAGGTTCTACACCCCCTGCCCTCCACATGTGCGTAACTGTTGCTTCTAGGAAGCTATGCACTAAGAACTCTCTCACAGGGAAGTGATGGTCCTGTACTAAGTCCTGACAAATTTGAGGGTTTCACTTTGCATATGTCTGCCGCTAGGGCTAGGCCTCTGTTCTTCTATGCTTGCAGTGTCTTACATTCTCTCTGGAGTATGGCCCTGGCAACCCCAGTAACAGCATCACAGGTGCGTAAGGCATCAGTTTATGGGCTCATCTGGGGCACCACGCCCAGCAGTGTTTGAGAACCCTCAACTGCCCCATCTTTGGAACTATGGAGGATATTCACCACGTCACATATGGGCACAGACGTCTGGGCCTGATTCGTCCCCCCTCCCAGTGTATCCAACCACCCAGCTGCCCATTGTAACTGGGCAGCCAGTTACTACAGCTTGTAGTCCAGGACACCTAAACCTGCCTCCATTGGTGATAGAAAAATGTAAATTGTTAATTTTGTTTTTTATTACTTGACTGCTCTCACGTATTCAACAACACATCATAACACATTCCAGGTCCCAAATATTGACGTACACACGCAGTTACACAATGGTGCACAGTACAAATGTAGTTATCTGTCACTGCAGCATCTCGCAGAACACGCAGAAGAGATCAGGGCCTGGGATGTGTGCTTTATTTATATGCTTCCAGTAGTAATGTTGGTCAGGTGTGTTTTATTTTCTTCTGGGGATACCTGCTTCCCTAGTCTTTTCAATTCGTAGTCCTACACAGTGTGGTCCGAGAACTCTGCTTACACTTCTGAGAACAACATTTGGGTGATGTAACCTAAATATGCCCAAAAAGTTATTAGTCATAACTGTATGGTCCTATTTTGAATTACACTTTTCCACATCACCTCAAGCAAGGGGGTTGGGTAACATACTCCTAGGCGGAATTCTCCACCCAGAATTAGTGATTTGCATCTAGGTGGAGATTTACGCCTAGGCATAAATCTACGGGTGCAGAGATCTCCGCACGTAGTTTTACATTTGCAAATTGGGAATGGGATTAAATCAGGAGTACTCCTGAAATTCAGGAGAGTTCAGAAGTACGACAAGAGTAAGTCGTACCAACTCGTAGCAAAAAATGTGTTCATCAGCCCTGCAATGTCTAGTCTTTCAACTTTTAAATTCAGTAGGACGCTCTATGCAGCACTGGCCTTACTGGACTTTGCTGCCCTTAACAGCCAGTCGGCACATTGCAAAACCATCTAATGCCTCCAAACAATGTATAGAGGTTACGAATTTGTATTCATTGCACGGCGCATACTCCATTTCTATGTCAAATAAAGCTTACAAAAATGGAAGATCTTCATAAGAGCTGCCGCCTTAACTTACCTTTGCATGGCACTGACTTATAGTTCTTTCTGAAAGTGTAAATCATGCATAATTTATATCCAGATTTGTGTTCATAGGGTGATGAGTTGGAAAGTGTGAAAACACAAAGCACTGCTTTGGTTGCGGCTTTCACAAGTTGATGGGGTGTTTACATTCCTGTGCTACATAGCTGCAATGTTATTATCCATTTTGAAAACTAGAGCACTGTGTACCAGACCTCTTCTAGAAATGTAACACAAGGCAAAGCGCCTTCCTTCTCTGGCGGATTATTTATTCATCTGTGGATATTGGAGCGTGGTTGAACAGTCACTCTCACCTCTACATAGTTCCTGATGCAGTCTAATTAGTTTCCATCTAGTACCTTCTCTTTTCTAAAATGAATTGTGACTTAGTGTTCCCTCCAAGTACACACAGTCAGCTGCTGCTGACTATGGGCAGCAGTGATTTCTTGTATTCTGGTCCAGATTTCCAGAAATTACATGAGCACAATAGTCTCTAATGGAGAAAGCACAGGCACAGATGCAACCTGCCAGAATGTACCGCCCAGAAGTCAGGGTGCAATAACAAGTGATGCATGTCAATACCTGCAAAGAAAAGAAGGGTGAGAATTATTATAGTGTATATAACTAACCCACCCTCATGCCTCCTGGAGAACACTTGAGACGCAAAGAGCCTGTAGCCCCACAGTGAGGTTAATACAAAATCCAGACTGAAACAAGGAGGAAACCTCACTAATTCTCGAAACACCATCTCAAACATGAAGGAACCAGTGTTTCCAAGGGCCAAACTTGCTAGCTATAATAAAAGGTGAGAAGGCAAATATTAGTTTCTCATTCACCTCTATTTTTCTGTGTTAAGGCTAACATCACTTCGTTCAAATCTTCTTTATTGGTGGTGGTTATACCTACCATTTCGAATTGGTTTCTGTTGATCTGCTTCCTTTGTGGTAGCTGCCATCTTATAGCAGTGTGCTGACTTTGTATGCGTTAAGTGTATGCCGTGTTTTCCAAGGATTGGATGCTGATATCAGTGGTGACCAAAAGTTTGCAGGCCTTCAGGCACCACTGCGCTACCCACCATGGGTTGACTAATTGTTTCTTCATTATTTGCAGTGCACAAACAGTGCTGGGGGGTGTAGCTTAAAGATGCAGCAAACAATACAACATGCAGAGTATGCTCAGATAACATTACAAAAATCTCATCCAAGAGAAATATGTGCAGGAAATGGCATGAACAATCAACAGAGTTGTGTCTAAGAGAATTTACACAATTATAAACAGAAAGACAGCTATTTCTTATCAAGCAAAGTAGCTATAGGGAAAGGAAATCCAGAAATGAGAGCTATAATAGAGTAAAATTAGCATCTTGACCAGGTGGGTGGAGGAGCTATAGATGAGGTGATCTGCGGGGCTCTATCAACTCATCACCCTCAAAGGCCCAGGATATCAAGGTTAAAAGACCCTTACTAACTGTAAAGCATGAATATTAGTGATTGGGTGTTTGCTATGTTTTTAAGACCCATAACCTTTCCAGTCCAGTAACTAGAATTAACAACATCCTTTCCAGGAGGTACCCAAGTAGCTTGACGTTCAGCAGCTTCTTCATGTTGCTCTTCATCTTAATTCCTCATTTTAATATGCTGTTAAGTTCTAAGCTATTGTTTGCAAGTAAGAGTTGTACATTTTGCCATTTACAAATATTGTTGTAAATGACATGCCAGCATGCCCAAGTAAAGCTTTAAGAGCAACGTCCTGTCTAAAATGTCTCTTCATATTAAATGAAACAAGCCTATCCATTATTCTTAAAGCAAATCTCTATTTATTCTCTTCAGTCAAATCTAAAACATAGCGCCAACGTGTTTCGCTTTATCTGATCTTCTTCAGGGCTTTCTAGACGTAACATTCAGCAGTTCATTTCTTCTAAAATATTCACGAGCGCACGTAAATACGTTGCAACAATAATAAACAATCCGGTTGTCCCAGTTGTATTGAGTGGGTTATAAATATATTGTATTTCTGACACACCAGATATGGATTTAATATTTCCGTTCCTCTGTTCGAACCAGAGCTTTGATTTTAAAGTTTAAATTACGCATACTGATATGCCATTTACAACAGTATTTTGAATTGCCAAAATGTTTCTCTGTTACTTGTAGACAATAGTGTCTTTTCAAAAGGTGTTTTGATGGTTAGCCTAGAGAGGTTGTTGCAGTTGCCATATTCAACAAGCATGACTGTGTATGCGGCAGATCAAGGCACAACTGTCTCTTTATGTTGAATAATGATGTTCTAAACTGCCCACATTTACAGTGATCCACATTTTCACCCACGACAATCTTGGCCCTGAGGTTAATAGATCATCTTTCCGGTTGACTGATGTCAAAGTAGTGATGGACAAATAGGCATTTCAAAGGAATGTGATATATGTGTAGGAGGCAAGTAGAGGTGGTGCAAGAAAAGACCATACATAAATCTTTGTCTTCCTTGTTTAATATTTGGCCGCTGGTTTCCAGCATTGTCACAAGACTACTAATGCTAGTGTAGCTTGACGGTAAAAAAAAAAAAAAATGTAAGTCCGTTTTTATATAGCACAGCTACTCACCCTTACGGGTCTCAAGGCGCTGGGGGCCGGAATGGAAATTAAGTGAGCTATTGCCCAGAGTCACATGGTGCTGAGCTGAGCTGCCACCGGAGCCGGGGATCGAACTGTGAACCCTGTGCTCCGAAGTCAGCTGCCCTGGCCGCTGCACCACACCTCTGCAGTAATTTTTTCTTATTATGCCAGCTGGATGTTGATGATGGCATCTCAGCCCTTATCCTATTCTCTCTGCAGCCTTCAGCATAATCAACCATTTCATTCATACTTGTGACTTGCCTAGAGGAGGTAAGTACTGAAGCCTTGGTTTTTACTTAGGGCCAGATGTACTAAAGATCTGGTCGCAAGAAACTGTAACAATTTGGGACCTGTGTTTTTGCAACTAGAAACTTCTTTTGCAAACCAACCTAATACTAATTACACATATTAACACACGTTATTTGTTGAATATGTACTCTTGTAAAGTGCTCTGATACCCTCGGGTCACGCCAGTGCTATATAAAACTTCTAAATAAATAAAATAAATACTAATAGTTTAGTTAAGAAAAAAAGGATTCGGTTTGTGTTGCGATCTGACCTGCATAATTAATATTCTTAAGGTAGGTTGCAAATTCTGGCTCAAATCAGATTGGTCCAAATCACAGGGATGGTGGCCTGCAAGGGCCAGCAGATCACCTACTCTGTGACTGACTTTAAATAAAAAGTTTTTTAACCAGCCTATTTACCTTAAAAAACTTTAAAAAAAAAATAATTTCTACTGAGACCACTGCCTAATACCTCTGAAGCATTAACAAAAATTTACAAACGGAAAAAGTTCCAGAAGAACCCCTTTCCATTTTGCAAATGAGGTACCACCTCAGCGTGAGAATCAGTAACTTTTCAATGGTTTGCTACCGGAATTCCTGGCAAGGCATTATTATATTGGATACTGAATGGGTTTCTGGAAAGGGTACATCCATTCCAATTCCAAATCTGTATGCATTTGCACAGCCATTTTAGGAGTCTGAAACGTTTTACTTACTCCCAGAATGGGTTTTGCACATGGCCAAAAACACCTTTGCTGTTCACAAAATCTGAATGTTTGGGAATGCAAAAATGTTTCGTGCATATGGCCCTTGGTTTTGATGCTTTTTATCAGAAGGTTTTGAGCAGTTGCAACCCTACCCTACTGATTAGAGCCTCAGTCTATGGCAGGTGGTGTCCTATAGAACTCTTCCCTGTTAACATTCTTTTGTATGTATATATTCATCCACATCTTAGCCAGTCACCATGAAAGATGTTATGATAATCTCTAGACACATTTCCAAACCTATTGTTTTAGTAAAAGAAATAAAGCATCAACCTCTGTTAAAGGCCTCTTTTTCACCTTATATTATAGTATGGTCCAGAGCTGTTGGTTTCATTACAGAATCCATAATGGTATCCCTACCTTTTTAGGTCTCGCCTAGCGTTTCAGCGCGCATGCGCTGCTCGCTTTGCGAGGCATGGTGTATATACTATAGCGGGGAAGCTTTGCGTAAGCTCCGCCCACTCTCCGCCCATTTTTAGGTCTCGCCCTGAAAGCCAGCGCTTCAGCGCTGGCTCTGGGCGAGACATTTTGTAGTGGGCTTGCAGAAATGCGACCACAACTTTTGGCTGGCCTAGAGCATGCGAGTACGCGCACAGTAACGCGCATTCCTCGCATGCTCCAGGCCATCTGCCTTTGATGTCACTTGCTCCTCCCCCTCCCCCACCACAGAGCGCTTCTCGGGGCCGCGCGGCCGTGTCACTTTCACGGCCGCGCGTCACTTGCTCTCCCGCTCCCCCCCCCACCACAGAGCGCGTCTCGCGCGGCCAATGCTTGTTTGTCTTGCTTTTTCGCTCAACGGTTCATCATTGATTTCCATCTTTGTTTAGCTTTTATTTCTTATTTTCTAAATGAATTACGTTTTGTAATAGTGTGTCCTTCGGTGTTGTATTTTAGGTTTGGTTTCTTTGCCTTCTACCCGTTTACCAAAGCAATTTTCTATCTCTTCTCGCCCATTTCCAAACTGTCATGTTGTTAATCGGTATCATCTTTTCATCTTCTCCCTTCCGTCCCGTCCCCTCGCTGGGCCACACACCTCTTTTCACTCTAAAAGTCTAAATTTTCCTTTCGCCCTGTCCGATTTTGCCTCGTCACCAAAACCAGTGCTGCTCCTGCGACCCACAATTCCTTAATTCAACTACAACCAATCAAAAGGCACGATCCGGAATCCAATCGTAGTTTGCCTTGTCTTTCTAACACTCTGTTAGCAGCGGAAAGCCTCCATCTTGACTTGGGAATCACAACATTTTCTCAGGTATATATTCAATACCGATTTTGAAAGCCAGGCGCTGCTTCTGAATGAAAGAAGTATACTAGTTCATTATGTTTTAATTTATAATTGACCAGCATTATCCTAGGGTAGAATGAAACTTTCACTCAAACTTGAAAGTGCAATTCCCAGTCCAAGATGGCTACAGTCCCGTACCTCTTTCTGTAGTCTTATTTCTATATCCTACTCTTCAAGTCTAGAGTGCTACTTTTGCTAGAGCCAGGCTGGCAACATGGAAGCTCCAAGTTGGCACCTGAAGCTCCGGCTTCTGCTAGGCGCCGTTGGCATTGTGCTCTCTGTCTATGCATACCACGTGGAAACCTCGAAGGAGAGTGACGCGAGCTACCGGGCGATGTGTGACATCAACCCTTCCATCAGCTGTTCTAAGGTTTTCACGTCCAGGTAAAAGAACATTCTTCCTCCCTCGTTCGTCAGTTCATCCCGCAGAGTAATGCTAGGGCAAGTGGAATTGTGCAACAGGATTTGGACCAAATTATACGGCAGGGTTAACTGAATTATGCATCAAGACAAGGCAAATTATGCAGTGTAACGTGGCAGTATTGCTTCACTATTGTCTTTCATTGTTATCACTGCTTGGGCACAGGTATCATCTTATTAGTGTAAGTTAACACCTTAGTAAAGCAATCCGCAACGGAAAGTTGACCAGTTTACCTATTTAAATGACTTGCTACTTACCTGCAACGTGTAGCAAATACGTATATGATTAGAGAGGCTTAACGTAAAATCAGATATTTCTTTTTTAACATTTCTTTTATTGAGTTTTATAGAGTATAACAGAATACAACAGAAGACCAAGATGCCGTTCTCAAATTAAAAATAGAATTATACATAAATCCTAGAGTGGTTCAGTTACCATTCCGTGGTTGCGCATTGTTATACATTATTAACGTTGTCATGTTACAACACTAGAATATATAAGGAGAGATACATGATGTCTATAGTACTGAGTATACAGCATGTGAAAGAGCGAGGTATCTATTCGCAGGGAGGGAGTGTATGTTATTGGTAGGTGCGGTTTCAAACACTATGAGGGTTATGTGTGGAGAGTAAATGGGGTAGGGTCAGGAGGGGTGTGTAGGTGGACATTGTGTAAAGTTCGGTTATTTCTAGTTTCATGTGTTAGTCCCACTTTGTAATGTTTATTAGTCCGGGGATGGTCTCCTTTTTAGGTCTCGGCCTGCACTTGCGCTGGTCTGGCCGAGAGTTTTAGTAAGTGGGTTTTGGAAGTGCAAACCCACTGGCTTTCGGCTGGCGACCAGCTTGCGTTCACGATAGCGTGCACGCGCGCAGCTGCCATCTGGGTTTCCTATCTCTTCCTCATTTCCTCGTCATGGCTCAACTCTCTGGACTCTGATGTTTCAATCGCAGCAGCAGCTCACATTACCAACTGACGGCCCTGGACTACAGTCGCATGAAAAACAACAGCGATTAGCATTGAAATGCAAGCTTTTTTTTTGTCTAGTTAGAAATATTGCTTCGGTGGGTTGATTTCACCTTATATCGCTATTTGTTTTATATTGGGAGTCACAGCCTAATTACCAGTATTTTTGTCTCACTCTGTTTTTTTTTTTTATATTTATTCGCGCAAAGCACAAAGCTATATTTAAGGTTACTTTTTCCGCGTCACTTCTTCACTCTATTTAAACTCCACACCCCCACTCTTATTGTCTCTCTCCTTCTCTCTCTCTCCCTCTCTAATTCTCTCTCTACTTAATTAACTCTCCCCTCTCTATCTTTTTTAGCCTTTCATTCTCTCTCACCCCTTTATCTGTTTCTCTTTCAAACTCCTTCATTCACTCTCTCTCCCTTTCTTTCTCTCTCTCTATCCCGCTCCACTCTTTATTCTATGTACACCCTTTCTCTCTCTTTCTCTCTCACCACCCTCTCTAATTGGGCATTATATCTTCACTCTATCTCTCACTCGGCGCCACCACAGCATCACTCGGCGCCACCACAGCATCACTCGGCGCCACCACAGCATCGCTCGGCGCCACCACAGCATCGCTCGGCGCCGCCACAGCATCACTCAGCGCCGCCACAGCATCACTCAGCGCCGCCACAGCATCACTCAGCGCCGCCACAGCATCACTCAGCGCCGCCACAGCATCACTCAGCGCCGCCACAGCATCACTCAGCGCCGCCACAGCATCACTCAGGGCCACCACAGCATCACTCAGGGCTACCACAGCATCACTCAGGGCTACAACAGCATCACTCAGGGCCACCACAGCATCACTCAGGGCCACCACAGCATCACTCAGGGCCACCACAGCATCACTCAGCACCACCACAGCATCACTCAGCACCACAGCAGTATCACTCAGCAAGACCTGAGTATCATTCAGCATCACCTCAGCATCGTCTCCGCAACAGTCACCACCACTACCACCTCAGCATCACTCGGCACAACCTCAGCCTGCTCTCGGAATCTGGCATCTGTTGATTCTCCCCTAGCGTCTGGCCGCTGCTAGTGTTATAATACAGGTACTAGTTCCCAACCTTCACCCTCCGATTGTTTATGCCCCCTCAAAAAAAAAGCTTTAACAAACAACCATTGCAATAGGCAGAAACAAGTTGCCAGCATTGCAACAACAAAAGAAAACTGAGGACATTTTTTATTGTAAATACTTTTTTAATATGGTCGTTCAGTTTTACATAATGCCTTCTTGGTCATATATAAAGTAACAAAAATGCTTCTGACACTTTTTTATTATAACTTTTCAGCATGCTGCACAGCAGCCACACTTCTCTACAGCACAACTTGAAGACATTGGCAAAGTCAATAGCTCTGGCTAAACACTTATAAGGCCCCAAAGGCGAGACCTATTGGCTATGCCAATGCTTGTTTTGTTTGGCTTACAGCCTAAATGCTGCCTCCTGATTGGTTTTCGTCTTGTTAGTCCCTCCTCCTGTCGGCCATGGCGTAATTTGTACGCTTCCGAGGCTATTGGCCCCTTTACTCAACACTATTTGTTCCCCTGTGAAAAATCACTGACTGCGTGGGGGGGCCACGCAGTCAGTGATTTTTCGCCACCGCCTCACCCCCACCACTCCCGTTCGTGCCTTCTTAGACGCACGCACCCACCCACCCACATTTGTAATGCAATAAGTCTTGCGTAAATGCGAGTCGTATTGCATTGCAAATGCTTGTTTTAAGTAGTGCGCGTCATTTACAGGCACGCCCCAGGAAGACGTACTGCTGTACCGGAACTGACATCCCTGGGGTGCACCGGAAAAGAACCCTCGGTTGCTCCGGCATCCCGCTATGTTTCACTTTCATAGGATGCACACTAATTGCACAGCGTGTGCTGCTTGCACGGGAGGCACCAGTTGGACAGATTAATAGGTTAAGCCTCGCTTTTGGGGACGTGCATAACCTTCCGGCCACTTGATGGATTGAGGCAGGCATAACGATAAAATAAGTGCAACTCAGTTTGATCACAGTAACACCCGTTAATTACAATTATACAAAAGTGTTTCTCGCGGTGAGGCTGTTTGCCAGGGCACACCGTCTAGTGCCGCCGATCCGAGGTTGAACCTCCCGTTCACAAATTGCAAATGTTTTCTGCTAAATTAAGTTTGCTAGCATTCCGGGTTTCGATACCGTGCCTGGAAGAACCTCCGTGATCCCTACAGCCCCTGCAAACATGACCGACAGCTGCAGAAGGTTTGTTTACTTAAGATATATTGACCCTTCTCCTTTTATCCAAAGATAATCTGGGTAACTTGAAGGCCAGGTGGTAATTCATAGGCAGGGTTGGCTCAGCTTTCTATTTACACGTTGCAGTTGTAGCGCTAACCCGACCGGGAGGTATTGGAGCGCTTTACGTGAGCAGTGCTTCTGTTCCAGTGGCTGCTCGCCGCGCTTTGCTCCTCGGCTCACTTGACGAAAACCATGACTTCTACAAAGGGCTCTTACCCTCTTTTTTCTCGATTTGTTCTCCTGTGAAAGGGATCCAAAAAACACTTTGGCTGCAAATGTCTTCAGACATTTTTCTTTTCTAACGTGCAGCCGTGGGTTTAGAAATGGAGTGGCAGTGGTGGCAGCAGCATAGCTGCCAAGGGTTCAGACTGCTTATGTGTGACACTTTCATAATTTCAGTGTAATTATGAGTGACATTCAGAGAATATGAGTGACACTTTCTTGCGAGCAAAATCAAGGAATGAAGACCAGGGAAACATTTAAATAACAGAAACTACACCCATTTGAGCAACAAGAAACTCTAAGAAGATCTTTAAAAGGCTTGCAAAGCACCTAATCGTACTGCAGACAGCGACTCACTGCAATGCAGAGCTCTCAGCTGTACTAACTTTACTTATGTGGCTGAAGTCAATTTTGTGCAGACTGAAGACAGTGCGATTGCTGCAATGTAGAGCCCTCAGCCATAGCTGCCAAGTTTTCTGCTGCCTCATAAGCGACATTTAAATGTTTTCAGTGTCCTCATGAGTGACATTCCAATGCCATATGTCAAACTATGAGCGAGACTTCATTGCAAGAAGAACAAATGCATTATCTCACCCGCATTGAGATAAATTACAGAAATGACTCTTTTTTTGTGCAATGTAATGGTCAAGAAATGCCCACAACAGAGATCAACATCTTTCATTTGCTCATTTAAGTGTAATATCTTAAATCCTTCTTCCAATAAGATAAGCCTGAATTTTTAAAAGAGTTGTTCTAAAGCAAAAACAGAATGGTGTTGAGAGATTGCTTGAGTTTGTGTCCCCTGCCCTTTGAAAATGTTAAAATAATTTATGCAGTATGGTGACAAAACGAGAGGGGTGCAATGTACAGCAGGCAAGAGAAAAACAGTGCTGTTCTATTACAGGCCAACAGAATCACTAAATATGTGCTAATCTGCCCATTAGTTCTGTGTTAGCATTGCAAGGTGATGGTTCAAACTTAGGTAACAGGGTAAAGGAGCAGTTCTTTACAGAGTGCAACTTCAGTTAATTGAAATAAATGCCACCTTGAGATCAGCACACTTGCTAACCCGAACCAGCTGGATGCACTGTGGCAGGCATGCTGCTAGAAGGATGACACGAGACAGAGCAGCCCTGCAGATTAGATCACAAGCTCTGCAGTGCCGCGTGTGCGTGCATGCGTGCTGCTGTGACAAAGAGGTAACATATATGACAACAGCACTACTATCACCAGTGGGCTGCCTGACCAACAGAGCAGCCGGCCCGCAATTTAGATAATCACATGCATCAGATCTGGAGTGTGCCGCGTGTGCGTGCGTGCTGCAGTGAAGGTAACAACACTTCAGTGGCAGGCAGCGGCTGCCTGCAGACCCAAGAAGCATGACGAGACAGAGCAGCCCTGCAGATTAGATCATGACACATCATGCAGCAGGATCACAGATCTGCAGTGCCGCGTGTGCGTGTCTGCCGTGCTGCTGCTGACATTATAAAGTCGTAATGCGAGTCTGCCTGACCAAAGAAAAGTACTCATTATATCACAGAGATCTGCAGTGCCGTGTCTCTGTCTGACCGTGCGGTGCGTGCAGGTGCTGCCTGCTGTTAACAACACTAAAGCCTGTGTTAGGCTGCCTGACCGTGACGGAAGGATGATGAGACAGTCACAGACCAGCCCTGCAGAAGATCACACATGTCTGCAGCATCAGTGATCACAGATCTGCAGTGCGCCGCGTGTGCTGTGCTGCAGCGCTGACAGAGGTAATGCGCTGCTCAGAGCTCACAGAGAGTTAGTATACTACTAACTTAACACAGTCACGTGAGGATGCCTGACAAGTTACTTACTTGTGAACTTCACTGACTCCTCCACGTGAGTCCTGCCGCGGCGGACGGGACCAGTCCTGGCTGGTTTATTATTGAGTCGAGTCAGTCGCCCTCCTGCGCAGGCAGCTGCAGCGCTGCATGATTGTGCCAGTCAGGCACACAACTCACTCACACTGACTGAGTCGTGGAGTCGAGTCCGATCCCGCCGACCCCACGCGCTTGTTCTCCGGGTCATCCGTCCGAGGCGAGTTGCACACGCCCCCCACTTGGCAGAGTCTCTCTCAGACTAGCAGCAGCTGCTGCCTGGTTACTGCGGCAACGACTCTGGGCGGCAGGCCCTGCCCGGGGTCTCTCAGACACTGCAGGCAGGCTACAGAATTGTTACAAGTTAGTTACATTGTAGCAGAGACTAAGAGCTGCGCGCGGGCCGGCACTCTGACTCAGAGCACCAACCAGCACGATCGTCTGAGCCTGGCAGAAGTGCTGTGCTGCGGCCCGGGCCGCCACGGGCACACACAGCCCATGTTGTCAGAGGCGCCGTCAGCGCTGTCACCAGAGTGCCGGCGGTCAGTGGCAAATGCGTGACAATGCATTTCAGTGCGGTGATGCGGGAACACCACACTGAAATGCGTTAGCGTCACGCGTGATGTGTGACACTTGGCAGGCCTGCAGCAGCTCCTTTTCTCTCCCCTTCTCTCGCCACACCCACGTAAACTTTTCCAGTCTCCAATGTTTTACGGAATGCGCACTGCCTCAGAGACTTTCCTCTACAGCAAGGCACAAGGGAGAGGGAGGGATAGCTCGGGCAGCGCCACCCTTCACAATAAATATATCAACCAGTGGCATACAGCGCCTCTGTAGATTAACCCCCACCCACTTTATTATCGTGAATTTAGGGAAAGAGGAGTTCGGGGTGGGGGTGCCCCTACAAATATCAGAGGGAAGTGATCATTATAGTTCTGGGCAGCAGAAAAACCCACCCGACTGCATGGCAGGCGTCCCTGGAAACTTATTAACCATTTCCCTGCCGGACCGCAAAGGAAACCTGTGTAAGAAGTGTTTCCAGACGCCGGTAGTAAGATCACTTCCTCGTGCAGACCGTGTCGGAGCCTCACCTGTGTGTGCCAGCAACCAGCGGAGCCGCGCCACTCTCGGGAGCACTGCAGGTAGGTGGCAGCACCCCGCGTCCCCCCCATCCAAGTATGCGAGGACAGAGAGCAGCCACCGGAGCTGCGCCACTCTCGGGGGCACTGCACGTAGGTGGAAGTACTCCCCTCCACCCCCCATAGTGTGTCAGGACAGAGAGCAGCCAGCAGAGTCGCTCCACTCTCAGGGGTACGCAGGTAGGTGGGCACGCTGCACCCTCCCAGTGTGGCAGCAGAGGGAGCAGGCATGTGGGCTCTGCCACCTGAGGGCAGTGGGACACAGGGCTAATAGGACTAGAAAGGGACCTGTGTGATCCTCGACGGAAACCCAGCATTCTTCAACATCTCGACACTGGAGCTCTCGTCCTCTTCTTTTCACCTTTCTATTACTTCTCTTTTTGTTGGTTTCTCTTTTGTCCCGCCCTCCACCGTCTTATCCTGCATACTCAGTGTTTACTCTTTTTCTTTCGGGGTTTATTCGCTCTTTTCTCTGCTCTCTCCTTTGTCTCTACCTCTTGTTTCTCCATCTTTCCCTCACTATCAGCCGTAGTCCTCCCTCCCTCTCATTGCTTCTCTCTTCCTTTCACAAGCTCTTGTTTCCCACCATTTTGTCTCCTATATTGTTTTATACTATATCTTCCCCCATGTTGTTACCACTAGCCACTTTACCACTCCTTGCCTGAGGCCATCCCATGTTTTCATATAACTTTCGGCTGTCTTTTCCACTCCTCTCTCTTTACCCCTGTCAAACCCACTACCTGAACTTCACTTTGATCCTGGCGCCTTGAAGCAATATTTACGTGGCACACAGCGCCTTACAAACACCTATATAAATAATTAAATATACTTCCCTCTATTTGTGCTGAGTCTATTCCGTTGTATGTCTGTCTATAGGTGAATGCATCCGTACAGTCTCCAAAAACACCCATTGTTTGAGAATAAAAAGGAACAAAGCAAAGGACAAGAACATGATTTGCCTAGGATCACACATTGTGGGTCACGTAGGACAGCTGACCACACTTCTGCATTAGCAGAGCCAATAGCTCTGGCTAAACACTTATAAGGTCCCAAAGGCGAGACCGATTGCATTGCAAATGCTTGTTGGATTTCCTCATGGGGCGACTTCTACCAGAGCCCTACTTGTCTTTCAACTCGATTACATCGCTGCGGTTTATCTCAACCTTCCATAGTACACATTTAGGTGACTTCAAAGAGTGCCGTCAGTAGCTGTTCGTACATTATTGAATCAGCCATGCTGATCCTCCACTTTCACTACCTACCATAGTCTACACTGGCTGTGGATTCCCTAGAGGACACAATTCAGAGCTTTCAATGTGTGGTATATCTTGCATAGCTTGATGTGTGCCCAATCTTTCAGCAGTCAGACTCCTGTACCATACTCGTACATGGAGTGTATTATCCCTGCTCCAACCTATCCAAAATTCAGGAGAATTGTACAGTTGGCCATTCTTTATTCTGCCTAGGCCAAACAATATGGAACACTTTGACCATAGCCATTAGGAAAATTCGAAAATCTTTTCCATAGCTTGACTATTTTAGCAGAGGCACAACTATACACCTTGCAATTGTGGCCGCCTGCTTCTAAGGATCCCATCACGTTAAGCAATGCCCTATACAAATACTGCATGGCATAACTTAGAAATCATCAGATTTAAAATTAAGTTGGTCGGCGTGCTCCTTTTGTTAATACTATTAACAGAGAATTATAAATTCACCAGATGTTCTCAAATGTGGATTTTGGCATGATTTTTTCCACACATCTTTTTGACCAGTTATTTCACGTTTGAATCAGTCTTCCAGTGACCCTGTAAGGGAATGAGCCATGCTCTGTGTTGACCATTTCAGAGGGAACAATAGAAATTTTCATTCAGCAGGCAGCGTGTCAAAATTCTTCCTAAAAGTTTACATATAACGATAGGTTGAAGAGTTGTTTCCTGTTAGATCAACAGTCTCCTTGAACTGTATCTTTTGGAGTCCACCTGAAAATCCAGGACTTTCCAATATTATAGCATTGAAAAATAAGAGCTTCGTCTGCCAATATTTTGTGACCTACCCCTGCACACCCGGAAGCATCTTTCTGTGCACCTCAGTCATACTCAGACTTCCCCTGCACTCCATCATTCTAGTGCAGAAAGAAATGAGCATATACTCCTCCTTAATTAGTATTTGATTTCCTATGGTCAAGAAAGAGTCCCGGTTGTTGTATGTTGATTAGAAATATTTTATTCTTTGTTTATTCTTTTTTAGAACAACCTTTACGGTTTCATCCTCATTTTTCCAGGGTGTTATTGAATTACATTGTTGGTAATGCGGCAGCCGACACGTGTTTCGCCCTAAGTGGTCAATAGGACCAGGGCTTTCGCAAGGCTTTTTGATAAGTAAGCAGACAGTGGTAATTCCTTTTAACCAGTATTGAGCAATGAGTCAGTCCTCGAGCAATAAAAGAAGCTGCAGATGTTTCTGCTGAAGTAGATGGCGGACGGTTCTGGGGAATTCCCTCGTTCTCGCGGCGCGGGATTTACCATTGTCTGCTTACTTATCAAAAAGCCTTGAGAAAGCCAGCAGGCTGATAACAAGAGTGAGAACGCATGCTGGCTCTGTGATATGTATGCCCTGACAGTTAAAAGAGGTCTAATGAAGTTTCTGTCCCTGATAAGCCCAATAAGTGTCAATGCAGAGTTCTCTCTAGAGTTATTGCAATGCCCATTCGACCATTAGGATTCTGTCAAATCATTTGACAAGTGCAAAAGGGAATTCCATCCCATTGGGTAATGCAACTAAGTAATTGAATAGCAGCCGTGTGGGAGCTCATCATTTTTGTGAGCTTTGCTAGGGCCAGTTTTCAAGTAGTGGTGTATGTCGTCTGCTTATTAAATATCGGTAGGAATGAAAAAGTTGAAGAAATGGCCACTAATGAAAAGGTTGAGCAAGATGCTAATCTGCCCTGTATTGGAGAAGAAATTATAGAAGGGCCCAAGGAAATAGCAAGGAGCACTATAGTGTTGAGAACAGAAAGAAGTGTGCTATTCAATTATGTATGAATAGTAATAGCCCTGTTGAAATCTACTTTAGGGTTCACAAATGTAGACTGGGACTGCTGGAGGATATGTTGTTCTATCACTGGAGAAACTACCTCTAGGTCAAAATATTCTCAAAGGAAGTCCTTGACACAGTCATGGATACACTGGTCTATCCATCAGATTCTGAAGGAACCATGAAAAATCTATTTGGGTCTGAGAAATGCTTCTGGAATAGGATATCAGCCACCGGGCGTATTCTAATATGGCACTATTTGGAAAAATACTGACACCTCAACTGTGCAAAGATAGTGCTACAAGTACTAGGGCATTAAAGCTACGCTACATCTTTCAAACTTGTTGAACAATGATGTGGGCACATTTTGATCATATGCATTAGATTGTTTTTGAGAAAAGTGTAAGTGTTGATATTATTGTTAGCCGGAGAGGCTTGGAAACGTACCACACTTTAAATGAACATTTAATAATAATTACTGAATACTGGCAAGTGTGTTTTCATTAGTGAAACGGTTCCAAACTAGTGACAAAACCAGGGATGTAGTTGTTTGGAATGGACTTGGTTATTTCAGGGATGTAGTTGTTTGAAATGGACTTGGTTATTTAAATTTTACTTTTTTTCCTTGTCTTCATTTGCCAATTTCCAACTTTTTTAGTAAGTGGTTCAGAGCAAATATTTCAACCTTCTTGATGTACTGGACGAGGCGAACCGTACCCGTTTATTTATGTACATAGCTGCCAAGGCTTCAGATTGCTTATGTGTGACATTTTCATAATTTCAGTGTAATTATGAATGACATTTAACGACTATGAGTGACACTTTCTCACAAGCAAAAATCAAGCAATGAAGATGAGGGAAACATATAAATATTATAAATTACACCCATTTGAGCAATGAGAAACTCTAAGAAGATCTTAAAACTGCTGCAAAGCACCAGAAATGGAAGCGCACTAACAGTAGCTGTATGTCAGTAAAACATGCACAAAAATGAGAGACTTGCTGATTATGTATTTCCTGGTTTTATTGATGACAGCAGTTAGTAGTACACTTTGCGGCATCCAGCTTTGCATGACACTGAGAGCCATACCATGGTGAACTTTACTTTCCAAATTTAGAAATGAAGTCACTCGTGTTATCAGTTAGGTTGTCTGTGTGTCAGGATCTTGTGTCCTTTTCCTAAGGTAAGTTTCTTTGTACAAGCAAGCCGAACAATATTACCATTGTGTCCATAGGTCACAAGTGTTCCATTAGTCAGTCAGTAAACTTTATTCAGTTTTACAACCATAAAAGTAGCACAAGAATACATAAAATACATAAAAATACATAATCATATTAAATAATCATTAAACACATTATGCACTGACCATATCAAACAATCTAAAAATTGATGTCCTTATTCAGTTCGTCATATGTATATCACAGAACTTAGATTAAAAACAATTATTAAAATTTCCAATTTATATCCTCCAATACCCAGTCAATGTCTACGAAATCTATGTTCATATAGGTTACATTGAAAACTGTGGCCATAAAAAAAACATTTAAAGTGCAGGTGCCACATGAAAGTGCAAAAATTAGTAACCTATATATAGAACGTTTGTCTTGTAAGGGAATTTTTTTAGTGTAGAACGCAGTACTTTTCCTAATGTTCAATACCCTCAATATGATCATAATGGTTACAATAAAGACTATAGCCATACAAAACATTTAAACTGCAAAGTGCCACCTGAAAGTACAAAAATTAATGACCTTTAAAAATGTTATCTTATAAGGAAAACTTTAGCAATAGTGTTCCATCATTGCATTTGGTAATCATGCAACATAAATCCACCAAACATGTCTCTCAGAGCCCCATTAGCCTAAATTCTCCAGCAGATATCCGAGAAGAGAATGTGCATGTGTTGTATAGTGCTGAGACACTCAAGATATAAAAACTCGTGTACAGTTGCTATTGAATGAATAAATCTCCACCAGAAGTGTTCCTATCTATGGGCATGCTGAAAAGTGTATGTACGCACATTTAAGAATGGAACGACATATTCAGATGTGTCATACCATAAGACTTTTTCTTGATCCTGTTTATTCTGGGGCAGTCACAACAGCACAGTCCTGAAATGACTGTCCAGTCTTCTAACAAAAGCACTATGCTCAACTGGTACAAATATGACAAATGTTATGAATTACTGATCTTAAATACGGTTAATGTCTTCACCACGATTTTTAATTATTGGGAATACTGAACCACATTCCGTTGAGGTGTTTAATGTTCATGATATTGCTCACCCAGTACAGCGTGTGTGGATCCTTACGCTTTGTCATGGTAGTTGAGCATTTTCCAAAGCTTTCACTGACAAATATTTTACTCTGTTGCTGTTTATAAAACAGCACAGACTGCAAAAGGAACCTGCTGCTGCAGAAGTTCTAGTTGTTGCCACCATCTCAGGTCCACTTGTTGACAGCCTGTTGATTGGTTCTAGTTGGTGATCTGTTTTCATCTTGTAGTCTCAGTTGGCCCACATTCAGTTTATCAGCTCTTTAGAGAGAGAAAACCACCACCTGTATGGTAATTTGCCCTTTGTCCTGATCGCAGCTCAACGAGGTTTACCAAGGTACTTGCTTTGATCACAATATCAGTATCCTCACCTGTGTGACTGGCCAATCTGAGTACCTCCTCTCTAGAAAACTTGAAAGATCTTATGTTTTCTTAAATACTCTGCTTAATATCTGTGTATATCCCCAGTCATTTGTTGATATCAAATTAAGGGATCTAGTTTACTGGTATGATTTTAGATTCCACAACAAGAATTTGATTTTGTCATCCAGAGCGGACTGCTATCATCTGTCACATCATCATACATGTAGTGTTTTCCTATGCATCTGGGATGAACATCCATTTGGGGCCCCTTTATTTCCCAAGTCAGTCTTTAGATCAGTCTTTCACTGCTTCTCATCTCAAAACTTTCAGTCCATTGATCAGCAGGACAGGCTCGTCCCAGTTCCTCCAGAAGCATATGCTGCCTGAGCTTGCTAGTCTGGTGCCATCAATCTCCTAGAGACATTGATTACCATTAACCAATTACAGCTTCGTGGAGGCAGTTGCAGTTGCAGTTGCAGCTACTGTGACACATAGGCGGTTGCTGCTGAAAATGGACCTGCCACTCAATAGCTTTTTTATTCATTTAAAAGTCTTCTTTTTGGCCATGACATATTTTTTCCTATCCTTATGGTAGAATGCTCTAATCTGAACAAACAATGCTACCCTTCTGTGTGTACATCAGCATTTTCAATAAATGAAGAAAAGTTGATTGGGTCTCCCAGATGAGCGCTACTTTCAGATTGTCATAGCACTGTTATAACTTTAATGAATTAGTTGTTTCATGAGTGAAGTGGTGAAACCCTAGCATATATTTATTATTTTGTTTTGTAGCCCCTCATCCACTCTGTTAGTGGCTTGCTTCATCATCAGGTCTCATCCTTGTCCTTATAAACCAGGATGGCCTCGACCTCAGTGGAGGTAGTACTTTGGAGAGTTCTTCTCAGGTTATAGATCTAAAGATAAAAATATCGAAGGGATACTCCTTTTTCCCGTTTATTTCGGGTGCCCCATGTATGAATAGAAATTAAGATGTGGATGCCTGGGGGAGATAATTAGCCATGCATCCCTACATTTGACAACAAATTTCAGCTGTTATCTAAGGCCACTAAGGACAAAAGGCAACACAATTGTTTTTTTAATAAAGTCACCTCCCTACCAGTCAGGTTTATTTTTGGGAATAAGAGTAAAAAATGCATGCTTACTTAGCCCATAGTCGTTGCATCTGATAGTGCCTTATGTTTATATTATCTATATATCAGGAATGGGTGGTGCTATGCCCCTGTAGTCACACATGCGTCAAGCGTTTTATGTCATTTGTTTGCCTACTTACTTCTGTCCCAGTTCCTGGCTGTTTGTTAGAATCACACATGGGGCATGCAAAATAAAGCGTAAGCGGGATAGTTCTTAGGTATTTTTATCTCTACATTTATAGACCGAGAAGAAATATCCAAAGTGGTCCCTTCACAGAGGTCTAGCCCATGACGGTTACTAGGGACCAGGATGAGATGATGAAGCATGCCACTAATAGAGTAGGTGAGGGTTCACAAAACAAAATATATGGTAAGGTTCCACTGCTCCACTTAGTCTTTGGTTCAGAAATACCTTTTGTGAATAGGACTGATTAATGTGGGAGGGAGTATCCTCCGTCCTGACAGCAATCCTCTCATCCCTCTTCACTTCGAACAGCAGGCCGAGTTGCTTCATGTGCATAACCATTCTTTTTATGCAAAATACGCAATGAGAATAGACGATACTAATAATGCATTACACTTTTGTTTTGTTTTTTAGCTCCATCTTTTCACTTAAAGCAGTGCCAGTGTAGCTATTAAAACATTTCTGACATATCCTCGTCTACGTTGTGACCCATAGGAAACTTGTTCAATCTTGTTTAATCTGAAATCTGATGTGAAGTGGCTGAGACCTCTGTTGCGATTTACACTGCCCCAGTTGCTCTCTGTATTAGCCTCACACGTATTAAAGTTTGTTCGGCTTGCCACTAGAGTTCCCCGGGAATGCCTTACAGTGCAATGGCAGGTTGTTAACATTATGGAGCACAGTGATTTTGACTTTAAAATATTTGCTGGTCACAGTGATTAGTATAACTCGGTATTTCTTTTGTCTTGTATTGATAAACTTGCATTATAGGACAAGGTTCAGTCCTGGGCAGTGAAACACAGAGGTCAGTTTTGGTATTGCTGTTCCACTCTGCAGTGCGTGAAGGGACAGTTCCACCAAGAGCCGAAGCGGCAAAGGCATTACTATTGAATCTCGGCGCAAACTTCACTCTCTCTAAAGCCTCAATGGAGTCCAAATTCCCAGGCTGATTGATGGCAAAGTCTCTAAGCCGCAGCGAGCTGAATGAGCAAGTGCAGACATAGAGCCACGAGACGAAAAAATAAACATGTACCTGCATAAATAATGCTCACATCGTGTATCTCTGCAATACATATTTATGAGCACCAAGGTACATTAGCAGTCTTTAAAAAGATTTGGGACCCTTTCCTGATTAATTATTCATAATGCTAGATGTCCCCTTATGAATAATTCCTGTCCTGATCTCATGCATCCCTCGTCCCCTTTTTTGAGTTCTTCACTGTGCTACGATTTAAAAGGGACTTGCTCTTGTATATTAAGTTCCTCGACGGTCAAGTTATAATTTGATCCTTCAGTACGTGTCTAGGAAAAATAGTTACCCAGACTTCAGTTCAGTTCTGGTATTGATGAAACCGGTTGTGATCCTAGTTAACTTAGCTTTGCATTGTTAGATACAAACAAAAGACTCTTCTTACGTCATATGTGATGTTCATTGGCTTGTCTCCTCTTGTTGCTCTTGGCTCCACCGCCCCTGAGCAATCCTCACAGTGCAAGTAAACATCTGTGAGAAGAGTGAGGACAAGTCTTTACTACTACCGTCCACACAGTATGAGGATTGCGTGCTAGTGCCCCATGCCAGTCTGTCACCACAATACTGTAGGTCTCAAGTTATAATCTGCCCTGTCAGACAGTATTCCAGAGAAAACTGTTTACTAGCTATCTAAAGCTTTGTGTGGTCTTAGTCAACATTAAGATTCTGCCGATGATGTTAATAGTTTCACCATTCTTTCACCCCTCTGCCATTTGCTTCTGGATTACTGTCGCCGTATTTGTCATGCAGTAATCCACAGTATGGACGGTGATCTGTAACCTCCTACTCACCCGGGCCATGTACCTGCTGGTTTAATTCTGTACAGGCTGGGAGAAAACAGTCCGAAAATATAATAAGAAGTTGTTCGATGTTTGTGGTACTCCCTGTTAATCGTATTACTAGTTCCTCTGCTAGGTGCATATTTCAGTGTTGATATGTACTTTTTCGATTTGAAGTGAAGAAGCCAGTACATGTGTAGTAACACACAGTCTCATGTAGGTTTTGACCAAGGTGTGGACATGGGGTGCTGAGGAAAGTTTGGGATGTGGTGTCCTGTCTGCCACATCCTATAAAGCCGTTGTAAATACGACCACATCTTTGCTCATAGAAAGGAGATGATTCCAAAAGCAAGTGGAAGTAAAACAGGAACTGACTTCAGAGAAGGATAGGAAATGCAACCAGCTGACCCATCACATTAGCAAAGTTACATAGTTTTTTTTTAATCTTCCACTAAAGTTTATGAAGTTGATTATCCAATCCTCCCAATTATTTGAAAGGTTATTTTAATCTGTCTAGCCTGTCTCCCTCACTCTTTCACAGGCTTCCCTACTGTACCTAGTACCTCGTACCTTACAAATCTCTCCACTTTTCTACCTCACAGACACCTGCTGGGCATTCCCTGCCACACCTCCATAGACCTCTGCACCGTGGTAGTCTGCCTCCCTGCACTCATTCCGGTTTAACAGCATGGAGTTGGGTATCCTCACCCGAGAAGGCTTGATTGGTTTGAGTGATCTTAAATACTCTGTTTAATAAGAGATTTCTGTAATTGTTTCCAATCCCTTGTTGATGCCGTTTTCGTGGATTTAATTTATTGGTTTAGTTTTAGATATAATTAATACCACTAATACCAGCCAGGTACTACCAATAGTAGTATTGCTGTTGATGGTAATAAGACTAAGAACAACAGTATTTCTGATGGATACAATTTCCAGAAGAGTCCTCAACTTATGAATTATCCTTCAGGCTTCAGACCGATCTCGAAAAGCTTTTCCCCTGCAATATCTCTACAATTACACCAATTGGCACCGCAGGTTCAGCCGCAACTCTGCCTCCTGCATGACAATATCCAAGGTATATTATATGTAAGGCATCCAGTTTTCTGTTTTTACTGATTTGTACAGATAAATACAGACCGAAAACAATGTGTTTCCTGTCAGTATTTATATTTAAAAAAAGAAAAATACTGAAAATTGTGCTTCTTGTGAGTGAGTGAGTGGCTCACCATGATGTCTTTCATGAATTCCTGTCAAAAGCTGAGCAGACAGAATGAGAACTTACAAAACAAGATCAGATTTCCTTAAATACAGGCATATGTTAACATGCTTTTGTAGTATAACACGAATACGCACCTATGGGTGTAGTGTTTTGTTATGTGCCTGCATAATTTGCTAAAACGCGACAGGCATCCATGTATGACTGCACATCTAAGAGTTAAATAAATGTGGAAATATACCATTTTACAACTCCATTTATTCTCAAAGCACAAAATAAATAGGGATAAATACCAATAAGATGGCCAAAAAATAAATATGGGGAAATACAGACGGAAATGTTAAAAACACAAATACCATAAAACCGGGAGCCCTAATTTATATGCCACCTGATGTGCTGACGCAAGTTGCTGATAACTTATTCCACTCCTCATGGAAAGGTGTGCAAAGGAACCAAGAGTGTAACCATAGCAATGAAAACGCCATATAAAATGTTTGCATACCTTGGGAACTTATTAATGATTGTTTCAACAGGGCAGCCCAAACAGCAGGGGTAATACTATATAAATGTGCCACAGCGGTTCCAAGTAGAAAACATAAGAGTTATGAATATCCGAATCATCAATTATGATTTTCAACAAGAAACTCCATTATGAATTGTCAAAGAACAAAGACAAGAGTAAGCCCACTCTTTAGTATCAAAAGAGCTTAATATATTTGTCTCACAGTTGATCATATTTCAATAAATCAGTGTGTTCCGTGCTCAAGTGATCACACAGTGAGTATAAAGGAAAACTGTACATGGTGTATGTAAAAAGGAAAAGATACAACAAAGGAACAGCACAATGTTTCATATAATGTTTACAAATCTCAGTTATCTAACAGTATGAGAACTATTCTTTTCCAATTGTCGGAAGTGCTGACAGCATTTTGACCCTAATAACTGAGCTGGTCATCATCAGGACAAGAAATTGTTTAGATGAGCAAGAGCGTCAATCCTGAAACAGAAGAAAAAGAAGGGGAAAAAGGGTAGCATCCAAATTAGCAAATACATGGGTAATCAAATGGCAACTGAATTGAATGAGAAAAAAAAGTATGACATAAATACTCACAGTACATAGATTAATTAAAGTAATCTGTGAATAAGTATGAGAACACATTTAATGTAGTCAAAAAAGAGGCGCAAAGTGCCTAAAAACAGGGACAGGAAAGTGAATAAGCCATCACTGGGAAGGGAATTGTATTTGAGAAAGTCATATTTACTCAGAAATGAATGGCAGAAACAAATAAGGTCAAAGTAAACAGGGATAAGCTATAAACACCTTTGAAAAATAAATGAGTTTATGACAAGGGATTGAGCAGCGGCTGTTGAAAAATCATAGTACTTCAACTCAAACAGTTAAATTACCTGCGAGCTACTGAAGTCTGCTTCAGGGAGGCGTCTGCATTAGTTGGAAACCAACAGGAACTGAAAGGATCATAAGTGTGCGGTACGCTCTGCTCGGAATTAAACATGGCCGCTTGATGTCGCGTCATGGAAAAATACTCAAAACATTTGGGGCAGAGCTAGAGGTCTAAAATTCATTAATCAATATGGAGACATTTTAAAATACTCAGAAAAAGTGACCAAAATATCAACCATCATGGAATCAAAAAAACAGCCTGGAGTCTCGGGAACAAGATTATCACAGGGGTCAAACAATTTAGGAATTGTTTTCTAAAACTATATTGAGAAATGTAGTAAACATCAGACAAAAAGGAAGGCAAATGGATTATCCAAAAGGTCAAAATCATGCATTGTTCATATCCATTACATACATTTTTAAAACAAATACTTAATGGTAGCAAAAGAAACACATAAAAGGATGTTTACACTGCAGACTGAACTTGCACAAGTAGCTGAAAGGAAGGATTGCCTTAAAAAAAAATGAAACGTTTTTCAAAGGTGCCCCAAGGATAGGCACCCACTAATTACATATAACATCTATAAACGTCAGTCTATAACAACTGCATTTCCCAAAAAACGAAGAAATTAACTGAATCAGTATGACAGAGTTGCATTCTTCCAGAGAGTTCAGTCCATGTGTAATGCTGTCACAGTTGAGACTCCATTGGTATTCGGGCTTGTTGAGGAAAGCTTGAATGTCACTGCCACGCGAGAGTCTTTTTATCAGTTTGATGAGTTGCCACCTAATGTTTTCGACAAATTGTGCCACCAGCGGTGCTGAAATGACATTGCAACATATCCTGCTTTTGTATTGCAAAGTCTTGTTTTGATTGTTTGCATAGCTTGTCCTGTATAAATATAATCAGATGGACACCAAATAGCATAAATAATGTTGTGTGAATTACAGTTGGTATGATCTTTCAAGGTATAGGTAATCTCCCCATGTTTGAATTATTTTGTGTGAAATGTGGACTCACACATTACACAATTACCACATTTGAAATCTCCCACAATCTTCTTTTGTCCCCACAGGGATGCTGAATCAGTTGGCATTCTGGACATGTCTGCATGAACCAAATAATCAATAAGATTTTTTCCTTTCTTGAAGGAAAAGAGCAGTGGTTCATACGAAATAGCAATTGATTGAAATAATGGACAATGTTTTCTGATGATTTTGTTAGTAACATTACTTTGCATGTAGAAGGTGGTGACCAAACAACTCAATCCAAACTCTTTTTCTCGTTAGGGGTCAATAAATATTCCCTGGGGCAGTACCATACCCGTTTCAGGGAACACTTCACAAGACTACGTGGGTATCCCCTACCTCATGAAAATATATTTTTTTAAATTTACAATTCTTGGGTATGCGGAGAAATTGGCCAAATGGAAGGTCATCTTTCAATGCTTTTGGATGATGACTTAAGTATTGTAAAAGTGTTGCGGGCAGTTGGATTTTGGTATGGGTTAGTTCCCAGTTTACCATCAATTATCGCTATGGTAAGATCTAAAACAAATCTATGAAATTATTGCTGGAATGGGGTGTAGATTTCAGATCAGGAGATAAGGAATTGAACCAGCTTAAAAAGTCTATCAAAGTTGTCTGGTCCCCCGTCCAGATGAAAAAAATGTTTATCTTTCCCTTAGACGTATATTGGCATAATAAGGATTGGTATTCTCATCATAGATATGCCTTTTGTCAAAATCATCAACATAGTGAATAGAAAAGTTTGAAACAAACAAGGTCCCCATTGAAGTCCCCTTTACCTGCAAAAAAGTATTGACCATCAATTTCAAAATAATTCTTAGTGCTAGGTGGAGATGTTCCATGATACTGTTAGATACTTGATAGTGTTGAGGACATCAGTGATTAGTCAATATCCAAACACATTAATTGCTCACTTTGAGGGCAAAAGGTAAATCTTCAATTTGGCTAATCAGTTCACCACTATCGTAGACTTAACTTTGAGTTGATTCTAGGAATTCTTTGATGAAAATATCAATATATTTGCCAAAGGGGCTCCAGGACTGAGCCACATCCAGATACAGTGGGTCTCCCTGGTAAATGTTGGGCATTTTTATGGATCTTGAAGAGAATGAGTGAAATTGGTGTCTGGGGTAACCTGGAGTTAAGAAAATCAAACCCTGAAGGGGTCTGTAATGGGTGGGATTGTAAAATTGTTGCATAGCTTCCGCTGTTTAGGATGTAAGGTTGTAAATCGCAATCCCAGTGTCTGCAAAGCTTGCCTCTCTTCAAGGCTGATATTATATGGGATATACTCATGTTTAGTTTTCAAGTTTGAGACCATACTCTCAAATCACAAAAGCTCAACAGGCATCTTATTGGTTGGAGGATTGAACGTAGAGTAGGGCTTTAACTTTGTTGGATTAAAACACTCACCGTAACTTGTTTCTCAGAAAAAGGATTTTAACTGTAACCTCCTGAAGTAGTTCCAGCTGAATATTGAAATCGTCTGTCTTTTCAGTGGGATCAAATGGTTAAGCTTTTACTAAGTTGGCAGATTTCTGCTGAGGACAAAACATGATCTGATAGATTAAAAATAGTTATAGTCTCAGACAAGGTATCTTTGGTCATGGATGTCACTGCGGGTGCCCCCATTAGTAAAACATTCTCCTTGTTTGTCTTTCTCCTGGATGAAAATTCTGTTGTTGACCCCGGCATCTCCCCTGATTGGGTTTGCCTAAAAAACGGTGTTAAATCCTGGTGTGCGTTGTGCAGTACTAGTATCTTCACTCGAATCTGAATCCTCAACTGAGCTGCCAGAGGATTCTGAAAAGGTCACCACTTTCTGCTTCTTATATCTTTCCCACGGTCTGGGATTCTCTAGTTGATGTTGGAATTGTATGTAGAATTCATCTAAAAGATAAGTATGGATTTTCTTTTTACTGAAATTGTTAATATCTTTCTGCATTTTGTTGATTTTACTATTTCATTCAATAGTGTAGAAATGTGCAATAGCTTTGTTTACTTTGTCAATTGCAGATATTGCACCTGCGATTGCGTCGTTTTCAAAGATTTTTTTTTCCAATTCAGCAATGATTTCTAATTGTCTTTGCTGTGTTCCAAAACTGTGTCAATGCCTAATACACATTAGCCATGGCACTGACTCACAGAGGAGGAGGGAGGGAAGTAAGGAATCTTGTTGCCAATCCTGCAGATTCCTCACTTTATGAATGAGCCTCAAAGCAATACCTCCCTGGGAGGTGAGATTGAGTAGTGTCAGTTAACCACTGAACTCTTGAAACACTGCTTGGACAAAGTAACTGTTAAGTGTGTACTTGAGACGCGAGCCAGTAGTACTTGGCAGAAGTAGTACCTCAAGTAGTGCAACAGCTCTGGGGGCTCAACCCTGTCCCAAAAAAATCTACTTGATCTACATCTCTTGGCTTTACCAGTGTCCTCCGCATCTCAAAGCTATCCAGGGCTGCATTCTTTCAATTTCACCTCCTTAGGAAGCTAAAACCCACTATGCAAAACTTCAGAGGGGCGATGTATGTTCTGGTGCGTTCTCAAATTAACAGCAACAGTGCAATATTTGTAGGCTAATCCAGCCCTTAACTAGTAGGGCTAAAAGCTGGCTCACCAGTACAGCAAACCTATCTATCATATTGTTCCCACTTAAAAAGATCCACTCTGGCTACCCCTTCAGGACACGCAGAAATCCACAAACTGTTTTTGTGCAAAGCCAGGCATATGAACCTAACACCATTACCAAACACCGGATTACCAATTGCTGACGGCTCTAGGAGGAGCAGGCAATGACTTCTCCTTGCTGCTCCTAAGGTAAAAAGTAAAAAGTGCACACAAGGAACCAAGCTTCTCTTTCCCAGCACCCAAAGCATGAAACTTCCTTGCTGAAGCTGCAACCATAGCTGTTACCCTCTAGGAAACTCCTGATAATTGACTTCTTAAAAAAGGTTGCTACATAATAAACCATAGCCTTAATCTGTGCACCTCCCCTAGATGAATACTCCTGTCCCTGGTAGTTACAGGTGAATCCTATGTTCTCTTTGTTATACATTTTTCATTTGAGACTAATATATTCGTAAATTTTTCTTTAAAGGTCTCTTCCTTTTCTGGCTAGATCTGTGCTACAGAAATACCATAATAAATTAAGCATAAAAATAAATGAATAAATAAATGTTGGTAGCAATAAAAGTAGGGAATCGGTTCAATAGCATGTCAACGTCTGATTTTTGACATAGACCCAGGGCTTTAAGTGGGAAAAAAAACTGGGGGTGCTCTAAAAGGGGCGGGGCAAACCTCGAAGGGGTGTGGCCTATCTAAGTAGGGGCGTGGTCTAAATAAAGATAACTAGTGTAGCAGTACCCCCTGCTCTGACAAGCCGTCAGCTCTAGGACTCCTCAGAGCCCCCCCCCCACCCCCCCACGCCCCCTCTGTGTGGCAGCCCAGGCTGAGACAGCTTCCCGGGCGCACACACAGCCGCACCGAGTACTTCACAGGTCTTTAAAAGACCATTTGCATGTTAATGATTCTTTGTCGTTTTTTCACCCCTTCTTAGAGCCCCTGCATCTCCACACTTCCTACTACTGTGCCCACGGGCGTTTTGTTCAACAGTGCAAATGCTCCCTCCTCCCCTTCGTCGCCCCTGGGTATGCCAGTGGGTGCTTGTCGCCAGGACACTGAATAGGCCCCTCTGTGGCTTTAACACTGGCGGTAAACACACCGAGAGGCTTGTGGTGTTCCAAACAACTGGGCGATGCTGCAGGCCAGCGTCGCAGCGCACAAAATCAGCCTGCTGTTCTCACACTTGCAAAATAGGGCTGTCACATCCTCGTTATGATGCGGTCACATAAAATTTCCTTCTGTGCAAACACGTTTGTATTATTTCACGTCTAACTTTTGTTTGACTGGACTTTTACAAGCAAGTTTCCCATGATCAGAAGTAAAGAAGGGATATCAAAATGTAGGCAGTTTCTCACACGAAGTGGTTTAAGCTGCTAAATGATCCCACTTGAGTTACCATTGATTGACACAATGGTGCGATGAAAGCACACTACCAAGGAGTTGTGGGCACTCTAGTTGCGCCTCTGATCGAGCTGGTGTGGGGATGCCAGGGGTACTGGGAGCGCATTAGCTTGATTTGCTTAAGCAGTGCGCGCGCATGCTCACCCGAAACACCAACAAAAACCGGGACGTCTGGTCACCCTACCTTTGACCTTTGAGGCCCGAAAATAGAGCCCCCTAGAGACCCCTTTCGAGGCCCACAAAAAAAAACGGGGGGTGCTCAGACCCCCACAGACCCCCCCCCCCACTTAAAGCCCTGCATAGACCTAATGACCCCTACACATGTGCGACTGTCCCCTGACTACTATGAAATAATTTGTGCACTTGCCCATTTGGTTAGAGCAGCTGATGCAGATATCAAATTGGCACACCTTGTATAAACGAAGGAAGCTGGTCTCCGATTTCATTGTTTAAATTACTGATGTTATCTGCTCTGTTCCACTTCATGTGTCCTTTCCAGGGGCGAATGAGAGGCTGTTTTTCCTCAGCATTTGTTTTCCATATGTCAGGCTTGGGGTTTTGGGTGACTTTTCTGTTGTGGTTTTGAGGGTTGGTACTACATTGATGTGTGGATCATAGTGCTGTTGTGTGAGGATGAGAGTGAGGTGCTTTGGAGTAGTATTTCTGTGCCGGAGTCTTATTCTGTGATAGTAGGATTAGTTGTACTGTGGTTGGAGCTCATATTGTGGGATGGTAGTGTTATTTATTTATTTATTTAAAGGTTTTATATAGCGCTGGCTAAACCCGGGGGTATCAGAGCGCTTTACAGAAGTATAAAGACAGTGCAGGAATAAAAACAGTTGTTCAATAGCATAGCATTCAGGCACACATTGATTATCACAAAAATTAATTATCACGGATTAAAACACATATTGAATAGCAAATGGGCAATAAAGAGAGCTATATACATGAATATAGGTGATCACATTTTACATAGTAGCATAGATGGTGAGAGATTAAGGGAGGGGGTGGGATGAGAGTAGGAGATGGTGGGGAAGGGAAAGCTGGGTGTAGGGAGAGAGTAAACCAGGTGAGATAAGACGGGGGGAAGAGGAGGTGTGAGACAGGAGGAGAGTAGAGAAGGGGACACAGAGAGGGGGGAGCAGCATGAAAGGTCAGCGGTGGGGTTAAGGACCCCAATATTTGTTGAGGAGGTGAAGTTTGAGGTCTTTTTTAAAGCTGACGTAGGAGGGGTTACATCGCAGGTCCTTGGGGAGAGCATTCCAGATGTTTGGGGCATTTCCGGAGAAGGAGCGAGATTGAGTGGTTTTCAGTTTTTAACAGAGGTGGGACAAGGAGGAGTTCATTGGTGCTTCTCATTGGCCGGGAGCAGCCCGCTTTTTTGAGTTTATTTGTGAGGTACAACGGGGTATTTTGATGAAGGGCTTTGTGCGTAATGCATGCAGTCTTGTAGGAGGATCTTCCTTCGACGAGAAGCATTTAAGGGCTTTGAGGGCTGGGGAGATGTGGTCAAAACGTTTGCAGTCGGTGATTAGCCTGGCCGCTAGGTTGAGCACGGATCTGAGTGGAGTTAGGTGAACTTTGGGGGTTCCGGAGAGGATAGCATTACCATAGTCAATTTTTGAGAGGACAAGTGAGTGGACAACCAATTTGAAGTCGGCAGCTGGAATGAAGGGTTTAATTTTCTTGAGGTGACGGAGAGTGAACAGAGCTCCTTTAGCCGAGTTTTTTATGTGGGAATTAAGAGTTAGGTTATTGTCAATGGTGATACCAAGAGATTTCACTGAGTTGGATAAGGAGAGAGAACAGTTGAGGGCATTAAGGTCAGAGATCCATGTTTGTATGGGGAGCGGGTTATTTTTAGGAGAGAAGAGAATGATTTCAGTTTTCTTGGCGTTGAGTTTGAGATGATTGGAGTGGAACCAGGATTGGATCTTATTCAGGGTGTTGTTAAGGTGAAGAACATCGGAGTGGGATCGGATCTTATAGTAAAGTTGGGTGTCATCAGCGTAGAGGTGGTCGTTGATTCCAGCTTGTTGAAGGATGAGGGTGAGGGGTTCCATGAAGAGGTTGAAGAGGGAGGGGGAGAGAATGGATCCCTGTGGGACACCTAGGGATACAGGAGTAGGGTTAGAGAGGCAGTCGTTGATTTTAATTTGCTGTGTTCTGTGTTGGAGGTATGAGGCGAACCATTTGAGGACCGGACCATTGAGGCCAAAGCGAGCTTTGAGCGCGTTGAGTAGGGAAGAGTGGTTGACTGTATCAAATGCAGCGGAGAGGTCGAGGAGAATAAGTAGGCAGGTCTCGCCATTGTCAAGGGAGCAGTGGATATCAACAACTATATTTAGTATGGCGGTTTCCGTGCTGCCGCCTTTTCTGAAGCCGGATTGCAAGGAGTCAAGGAGGTTGAAATTGTCAATGTGTTTGTCCAGTTGGTGCAGGGCGCATTTTTCAAGGGCTTTGGAAAGGAGGGGGAGGTTGGAGATAGGGCGGAGATTGTTAGGGTCATTGGGGTCGGCAGTGAGGTTTTTAAGAATGGGAGTGATTTGTCCGAGTTGGAGGGAGGCAGGGACACAACCCGTGGCAAGGGAGGAGTTGATGATGGTAGTCCAATATGGGGCAATGAGGTGTTTAAGATCTTGTACAAGGTTGGAAGGGAGAGGGTCTTTAGTGTGAGAGGACGGTTTTAGTTTGGCAATGGTGTTAAAGACTTCAAGTTCAGTTACGGGGTGGAAATTATGCCAGGAGGCATTATTTTTTAGCTGTAAGTTGGAGAGGTTATCTTCCGGAGGGTTAGAGGCGAGTAGAAGGGAGGAGGAATCAGGGGAAGAATTAATAAGGGGGTAATTTGGAAGTATCGTCAACAGCAAGTTGAGGGTTGGGTGGGATCTGAGTTAGCTGGAAGGATTGCTCTATCTTGGCGATTTTGTCGGAGAAGAAGTTAGCAATTTCTTCGCATATGCCAGTTGAGGCCGTCAGCTTTGATGGGGCGGAGGCTGTTTGGTTTCTAATAATGCTGAACAGTTCTCTGGGTCTATTTTTAGCACGATCAAGTTGTGCTCGGAAGAAGGACGCCTTTTCATTATAAATGTGTTTCTTGTAGGTGGATCTTGCTGCCCTGAGGAAGGCGAGATGGGCGGGAGAGAGGTGTTGCCTCCATGTTCTTTCCGTCAGTCTAAGTGAGCGTCTTTCGTTATTAAGATCTGAGTTGAACCAAGATTTGGATGGAGTATTTCTTTGTTTTTTTAGTTTAGGAGGGGCTATTTGGTCTAGGACATCAATGACAGTTTTATTAAAATGTTCGGTGAGCTCATTTCCATTGTGGGAGGGAGGGGTGAGAAGAAGTTGTGCTTGGAGTTTAGACTCGAGTACACCAGGGGGGATAAGATTAAGATTTCTGGTCCATTTCATGGGATTGATATTTTTGGTGGGGGGGAGTAGGGCTGTGGTAGTGATCTTGAACAAAATGAGGTGATGGTCAGACCAGTCGATGGGGATGATGTTGGAAAGGAAGGCGAAGTCGTGGTTGGCTATGATGGCGTCAAGAGTGGCCCCTTTTGAGTGGGTTGGAGTATGACATAGTTGTGTTAGGTCACTAATCTCAAGAAGATTGGAGAGGAGGTTGACTGAGGGGTCCTCGACATCATTCCAGTGGATATTAAAATCTCCTAAGAAGAAATTTTTGGAGTTAGTAAGGGAGGATTGTGTAAGAAGGTCAGATAATTCCTCTGCGAAGAGAAGAGGATCACTAGGAGTGTGGTAGATGTTATGTAGTCGAATTGGGGAGGAACCTTGCACAGAGTTCGGCTCCAAGGTATTCGAAGGTTGAGTGTTCAGAGTTCTTTACAAGGGAGAGTTGTAGTTCGTTTTTAAAGATTATAGCTAGACCACCCCCTATTCTGTCGGGTCTGTCTTTTCTAATGATGGAATAACCGGGGGGAGGGAGAGTAAGTCAAGGATAGCCGTCGAGTGGTCATTGAGCCAGGTTTCCGTGAGGAAGGCGATGTCAATAGCTTCGGTGAGGATGGTTTCTGATATTTCCGTCGCATGTCTGACAGCCGATCGGCAGTTAACAAGCATGCAGGTGAGGGGTTTAGGGTTGTCTTTGGCGGGAGAGCAAGAGCGGATGGTGGTAAGATGAGGTGGGGGCCTAGGGGAGATGGGTGAGGTGGGGATTCTGCTAGTTCCCATAATCACTGGGATGTAGAGTGAGGAAGGGGAAGATCATTAATCAAAGGATTAGGGAGGTAGGAGTGGCATAGGTCATAAAGATCAGAAGAGGAGAGGTGGTTCACAGCGCGGAGAGGCCGATGAGTACGGCTGCAGAGGGGAGTAGTTCTCCATTGCTTATGTTTGGAGAAGTATTGGGAGCAAGAACTAGGGGAGTCAGATTGATTGAGGAGGGTCCGGGAGCTGAGAGCGTTGAAGTCCTCTCTAAGAGGTGAAAATTCGGATGTCAAGGTTGAGAGATTACGTTCTATGTTGGAAAGTGTCTGGGCTATAAGAATGAGTGGGAGTGCGGTTGAGACGGGGGGGGGGGGAAGAGTGGGTTCAGTGTTGACCAGGGAAGGAGATCTGATGTGCGGAGGGGGTGAAAGGCCTGAAGGGGGTGTCAACATCTACATGGCCCCCCTCGCAGCCATCGTCCAACAACACGGCCTCAACATCGTATCCTACGCCGACGACACCCAGCTCATCCTCTCCCTCACCAAAGACCCCACCACTGCCAAACTCAACTTCCAGAAAGGAATGCAAGACGTCGCAGTCTGGATGACCAACAGCTGCCTGAAGCTCAATTCCTAGAAGACAGAAGTCCTCGTCCTCGGTACCACCCCTTCTGCATGGGACAGCACCTGGTGGCCGACCGCCCTTTGAAGCCCACCTACCCCCTCAGACCACGCCAAGAACCTCGGCATCGTACTCGACTCATCACTCACCATGAACCGACAGGTCAACGCCGTCACCTCCAGCTGCTTCAACACCCTCCGCATCCTCCGCAAGACCTTGAAGTGGATCCCCCCTGAGTCAAGGAAGACAGTCACCCACGCACTCATCACCAGCAGACTGGACTATGGAAACGCACTCTACGCCGGCCTCAACAAGTCCCTACTCCGCAAACTCCAAACAATACAGAACACCGCCGCCAGACTCGGCCTCGGCATCCCCCCGACACAAACACATCAGCCAACACCTACGAAGTCTCCACTGGCTCCCTGTGGAGAAAAGAGTCACTTTCAAAATACTCACTCACGCCTACAAATGCCTACACAACAACGGACCCAAATACCTCAACGACAGAATCAACTTCCACGTACCCAAAAGAAACCTCCGATCTTCCAACCTCGCACTGGGCGAAACCCCGCGCATCCACAGAGCCAGAGCAGGCGGAAGATCCTTCTCTCACATTGCAGCCAAGACCTGGAACGAGCTACCGGCAGACATGAGACGCGCCCCCTCCCTGAACACCTTCAGGAAGACCCTCAAGACCTGGCTCTTTGGCTAAACAGATCTGCGGACTCCCCCCCCCCACCCCCAGCGCCTTGAGACCCTCACGGGTGAGTAGCGCGCTTACAATTCCCTGATTGATTGATTGATTGATTGAGAGGAGTGTTCAGGTTGTTGGACGAGGGGATGGACGGGAGAAGGACGGGACATTCATATAGTGTTGCACTCCTGTAGTAGTGCAGTCCGAGAGAGTGATAGTACTCTGCTGAGGGCTGGTAGTAGTGTGCTAGTGCAGTGCGGAGGAGGGTAATACAGTGCTCTGGACACCTGTGTTGGGCTGCTGGGGTAGTAATGTGGTGCCTTGCAGTGGTAAAGAGAGATTGTGTGTATTGCCTGCACCAGTGGTGTGGTGGTAGTGTGGTGTTTAATGGTTATAATGTCATGGTGGAATTTGGAAGAGAACTGCTTCCGGTAGTGGTCATGGGATTGTCTGATAGGTGGGAGTGTAGTAGTGGGGCATAGTGCATTGGTGTGGGTGGTTATTTATGGGAGTGGAGTGGAGTGCAGTGCTTCAGAAAGATCAGTGGTCCTGGGCGAGAGAGTGTGAATGATTGGTAGGTCAGCGGTGGGTAGTGGCAGTTAATGATGTGGTGGCAGTGCAGTAGTATAGCTACTAGGAGTGGTGGTAATCAGGGGTTTCATGAACCCCACACTTTAGTAGGTAATGGATTACATTGGGCAGTTCTGTAAAACATAAAATTTATGGTTTAAATCTTTTTTTATTATTTTTGCTATTAACACAGCACAATTGCATAACATAAAATATGTCTTTTGCGTGATTGACTCCCAATCTCCTTGATTCTGTTAGATTCTACAATGGGCAGTATACTAGATATAACGTGGAGTTTATCTAATACACAATATAACATAATACTGACATTCCTCAACTCCCCCTTCCCCACTCCCGGTACTCCTGTTACAAACTATATGCATGTCAGTTGTACAGAGGTATCGCCAATGTTTCTATTATCGGTAGAGGGATCTGTTCTGTGTCTGTAAGTCGGGCGATGCGAAGGTATTTCGGGCAAGTGATCTCCTTGAATTCCGTGGACAAAAGAGTGCGGAATAGTCTCCAAACCTCTCCAAAGGTGGACTCAGAATTTGCAAGAGTGGCATTTATTCGTTCCATCCCTAAGATGAACCATAGGCTGTGAAGCCAACCTAAATGCGTGGGTGTTGTTTGCGTCCCCCAGTAAGTCAAGCTACTCTGAAGCGAGGCGCCCAGGGCTAGTCCCATCTGTCTCCCTTTGCGAGATCTAAGTGGATAGGTTAAGGGGTTAGGCAATCTCAAAACTGTGTATGCAGGAAACCTTGGGGTCTGTGTGTCAAATTGTTGATCTATTTCATCCGGAATCCGGGTCCAGTAAGAAGTCAAAACGGGGCAGGTCCAAAGCAGATGTAGGAGGGTGCCCACATCCACGCCAGCAAGTTGGGCTGCGAACCAGACCGGTCCCTCCCTATTTCTTTTGCCCATTGCTTTTGGATAGGTGTAGGTTGCGAGGGAGCTGGCTGGTGGAGCATTGTATAAAGTTCGGTGATCAGTCTCTTATCCCTGGTTTTCGTGACCAGCCACTTCTCATATTTTGTTAATCAGCGGCTGACTAATTGAAAGGCAGTGGGATGAAGCAGCCAGTGTCGTATCTGCAAATAACGCAACCTTTCAGTCTCTGGTAGTGCATACTGTTCAAATTGGACGAAGGGATTAATGCCCTCTACATCAAACATGTGCCCTGCTGCCCTGCATGGTGTACCATGCCACACTTCAAATGCTTTGCCTTCCATGCCCGGGGAAAAAATCCCCATTCTCAAACAAAGGTGTCATGGGGAGGGGAATGTGGTAAGTTCTCTTCGAGTGGCTACACCATCCCACACCTCCATCACCGTCTTCGTAATGGGGGACTTATGTAGGCTCCGCGGCCTATCTGATTTCTTTAAAAAGGGTACTTTCCATAGGGGGAGCCTGGCTATCGCCCTGTCCTGGAATAACCAGTGCTTTTCTGACTCATCTCTATTCCATTTCACCAGGTATCGCATCTGAGCCGCTCGAAAATAATCCAGCAAGTTTGGGATCCCCAACTCTCCTTCATTGGGGCTCCGATAACCCACCTCCCGTCGCATGCGTGGTCGTGTTCCCGCCCACACAAAGTGGAGTATGTCCTTCTGTTGTGATGCAAGTATTCCTCTGGGGGGTAGACCAGTAGTGTCTGAAATAAGTAGAGGGCTTTGGGTAGAATTTACATTTTGATAGCAGCGATTTGCCCCAGGAGCGACAGGCGGTGGCGTTTCCAGTTGTTTAGATCGTCTCTAATTTGTCGGGACATCGCGGTATAATTCAGTATGACAGTGCGTGCGATTGTT
Organism: Calotriton arnoldi; assembly: GCA_963921515.1. NCBI lineage: Eukaryota > Metazoa > Chordata > Amphibia > Caudata > Salamandridae > Calotriton > Calotriton arnoldi. The sequence goes on from CAWUFW010021614.1 coordinate 50,299, forward strand.
GGACTGGGGAGCATGTTTGCTCCCCAGATATGGGATAGAGTCGGTAGCCTGTGTCACAGGGAGACAATTTCCCATTGCCGTTTGGCGGTCGCGTGTATTAGATAAGTGGAGGGCCTGGGATTTGCCAACATTTACTTAGAAGCCAGATGCCAGACCAAAGGTGGCTTAATTACTCCAGAAAGGCTGTAAGCGACACTTCCGGGGCCTCAAGTGATGCTAGTATATCATCAGCGTAAAGGCTAATTGAATGCTTCTCCCTTCCGAATAGAATGCCTTTATCGTCAAGATTGTCTCTAATCCGCTGAGCCAGTGGTTCAACATACAGGGCGTCCAAGAGGGGCGACAAGGGGCGCCCCTGTCTGGTCCCCCGATGAATGGAAAAGGAGTGGGATGAGCTGCCATTTACCCTAACTGTAGCTGTGGGAGCGCTATAACAACTCGCCACCCAGGCCCGGAACCGGTCCTCCATGCCAAAGGTGAGTCAGCGTTTGTTCCAGATATCTCCAATTAACCCGATCGAACGCTTTCTCGGCATCGACCGTCAGTAGGAGAGCATCCATGCCTGTGTGGTGGGCCTTATCGATTAAATGTAGGATCCGCTTTGTATTATCGCTGCTTTTGCGATTTTGGCTAAATTCTGCTTGATCCGGGTCTATAATAGTAGGCATCAGTGGTGCTAATCTTGTTTTGATTTGCATATGGCTGGGTCCAAACTGAGGTGCCATGGTGTGCAAAATAACGATGGACTGGGATGCAGCCCTGGGTAATTGCCAGTAGTTGCGATTAATTCAAGCATTTCATCCATCACTTTTTTGTACACTTTAGTGCGATATGCTGCAGGCCACTGAGAAGCAGGGTGGCTGCTTACTGGTTTTTTACCACCCCGATTTACATTGGGAAAGACGAGGGGCCACAATCTTCACACCCACTATCATTGGGCAAGGCTGGATAGAACAATTATCCACTCACTGGCACAGTACTTGGGTGGAAGTAACTCTTGCAACACTGTGTGAGGGTGTTTATATCACCCTCACATCCATCCCATATTATTCTGCCTAGTCATGTCCCTATTTATAAGTTTTATATAGCGCTAGCTAGACCCGAAGGTAAAAGAGCGCTTTACATATAATGCGAGATCGTTTGATTTGAAGTACATACATATATACAGACAAAGAAAATCATTAGGCAATCCTTGGTGATTAAGAGCCACAGCCAGCGAGTGCTATTTTAAAATTATGCATTGCTACTCAACTTGATTAGGACATCAATGTTCATATTTGCTTTTACAAGCAAAGCATGTATTTTGTATTGATTTGCTAATATGAATGCTTCACATTCACCATTCGTGTATTTGGTTCTGGAAAACAGACGTGCACATATTTTATCTTGAAAAGTAAAAATCTGAATTCATTGGTCCGTTCTTTTATTTTACAGCTTGGATCGTCATCTTCTGTTCCTTTCACTTCTATATTCTCACAGCTGTTCATGACCGTCGTAGTTCCACTTATTATTGGGCAGGTAAGATTTTAAAATATCTCTAAACTGAGTTCCTCTGCACTGTAGTTAACTTATGTGTTTGGCGAGACACTGTGAACTCACTCATCTTCACACCACCTGCTTAACTCAATGTTCTAGAGCCTCTGCTTGGGGTGCTGCTGATTATTTGGAAGTATTAACAGTAACGTTTCAAGGGTTTCTATGAAATAAATAAAGGTTAGGGGAATTGTGATGAGCCTTCAGAAGATTATGGGAAGCAATACTCTCTTCTGCCCCAGCACGTAGCTGAAGCTAGGGGGGTGGCAGACTGGCTGATGGAGGTGCTCTGCTGGGTGTGGAAATGGATCTTCTGTAGTCTAGGAAAAGCATGGTGGTGTACTTTCAAGTGCCCAGAAGACTTAGATGTGTACTCTTCCCATATTTGTAGCCACTGTAGTAGCATCAATAAAGTGGCGACTGGATCTCTTTGCTACTCTATTTTCATTAAGAAAGCAGTGAGTTGGTTTTCTTTTGGAAAGGAAAGAGTTGGGCAAGAGGATGTTAATCTTTGAGGTCTTTGCAGCCTCGTTTTGCCAACCACACTTCTAAGCAGACCAATCGGAATCTTTTGTGGGGCCCTGGTCTTATTTTACAGCTGGGACACCAGCCTACTGTTACTCTGAAGAGGTTTTAGGTTTATCACTGCTTCAAAAGGTCATTTCTTTGCCAGCCTAATTGTTCAGAGAATGAATCACTCACAACTTGAAGATGCAGTAAGCTGAAGGTTAGAAGTTCGAATGCTGCGGAGGCCAACTTAGGCATCCTTCTTCCCAATTTTGTTAAACTGATTACGATTGAATGTGGCAATAGTAACACCTACTATTTTGCAGCACTTGGAAATGGTAGAAGCATGGTATGAAGCATTATGTAAAAAGGTAGTACTAGTATTAGTGTGCTAAAGCCTAATAGAGGGTATGTATGCTCTGATAAGAGAAAGGGGATCGCTGGCTTTGGAATTGGTTGTATTGCCAGTACTGTGCCTCAGAAACAGAGTTTTTTTCCTCAGAACTCTTTCTGCACCATTTGCTGTTTTCATTGGTTAGTTTCTTCACAGGAATCATTTCAAAGTAGTGCATTGTAACTTACTGCAGACCCCTTAGTGTCGGAATGAAGTGTAAGCATGGGCTATGAAACTTTTCAGAGGACCCCAGAAGATTAAAATATATGAAAATATTACAGAGGACACTCTTTTTGCTCACAATGCTCCACTCAAAGAAAAACAAGCAGAGAAATCTTTAAATAGTCAAATTGTCATAACGAAAAATGCATTTTCTTTTTAACTTTCCATCCATCCTGGGGCCATATTACATATTGTGCGTCCGCTTTTTGCGCACCCAGGTCACAATGGTATTACAGAAGGAGTGGCACATGCTTGTGCATCCCCTTCTGTAATACAAGTAGCACCGGCGCTTTCATGAGAGGCTACTCCCTCATTTGCATGAGGGCATGGCCCCAAGTGAGTAAGGGAATCTCTTTGCCTCTGCGCCCATGCCAAATTATGGACATGGGCGCAGAGGTAAACATGCCCTTAACCTCTTCCGTGCGTCGGACGGCCCCCGGCCCTCTGACGTCACGGTGGGTGTGTGCGGAGGACGGCCGGGGGCCGTCCGAACCGCGCACGCGTGGAATTCTTCAGCACCGCGGGGGAATTCCAGCCACAGCGAAGCGGTTAAGAGACGCACTGAAAGTGCACTACAAAAAGGTGGCACACTTTCAGTGCACTTCCAAAAGGCAGCCCTCTAGGGGGGCGAAAGAGTATGGCCCCAAGGACCCCCCCAGACATTTTCCTGCAAGAAGGGACAGTCACTTACTGCACCTACCTGCAAGGGGATATCTCTCCCCTCTTCAAAGTGCAGGTGGCATGTAGCCTGCACTGGGAAACACAGAGCTGCTTTGAAAGAGCTGCTCCGTATTTCACTTGAATAGGCTGCCCTCAGGGCAGCACCAGTTTACGGCTGCCCTGGGAGAACCGCATTCTTTGTAATATGGCGCACTGTCCCTGCTTGCGTCCGGAGCAACATTTGAAAGGTGCACCGTGGCACAAACAGGGAAAGTGTGTCATATACATAATATGACCCCTGATGCGTAACTGTCAAGTGCCCTTGCCATATGCGAGACCATCAGACTGTTCTGGCTTTTTAGACAATTCATCTTAACAAAATGCTGTTGGCCGAAAACCCAGGTGCTCCCTTAAACTTTTGAACTGTCAAAAGTATCTTGATTTGATTTTTGATTTGTATAGCGCATCAGTTACCCAAAGGCTTCAAGGCGCTATAGCCGGCCATCCAGAGCTAAAACCGAACTGTAAATCCACCTGAAAAAAGCTATCTATAAAGCATGAAGCCAGGTTTTAAGTGCTTTCCTGAAAGGCAACAACTGTGGGATAGCCCTCAGGCTTTGCGGAAGAGAGTTCCAGAGTCTGCTTGCAGCAATTGAGAAAGCTCTATCTCCCTATTTCTTCTTTTGTGTCCTAGGTCAGAGAATTCTGTCCCATCCAGTCTGCATTGAGATAAGTTTTCTGCCATAGTGGCTGAGTTCTTGGGAACTGACACAATAATCAGGTTATCATCTGCGTAGGATAACACCTGCATCCCAAAGGCCCGAATTATATCCACAAGTGGTGACACTTAGAGGTTAAAGAGCATAGGGCTTAGTAATAAGCCCTGCGGCACTCTACGAGGCAGGGAGAAAACCTCTGAGTAGATCTGCTATAACATCACACTCTGCGAGCGATTCCTAAGGAAAGAAGACAGAAGTACCAGGGCTTGATGTGTGATACCCATGTCTTGAAGGCACTCAATCAACAGCAAGGGCGAGATGGTATCAAACGCCACGGATAGATCAAGGAGTATCAATTCCATGCCTTGTCCTTCGTCCACTAAGCGCCTAATAAGGTCCGTGGCTGAGATCAGCGCAATTTCAGTTCCATGATACTTCCTGAAACTGAACTGAGAATTGTCCAGCCATCCCTGCTGTTCGGCAAATGCAATCAGGTGGATATTTAGATGTTTCTCTAGGATTTTAGCAGTATACAGAAGCAGCGAGATAGGGCGATAGTTTTTACAGTCCTTACTATCCAAATTAGTTTTTTTTTAGAAGGGGTCTGATCACTGCCTTCTTCAATCACAGCGGGTAAGACCCAGAAAGAATAGCTTTGTTCATCAAATTGGAAAGCGGTTGAGCCACAGTGCTGGCTACCGTGTGTAGGAGTGCTGGAGGACAGGATTCTAGAGGTGACCCAGAATTAGGATTAAGTATGTATTGTTCCATCATCTTAGGGGTAAAGGATGAGAAGGGAGAGAGTAATATAGGCTCTAGGTCCTTATGCTCAGACGTCTTGGAGAATACTGGTTGAGGCTTTCTAACCGAGGGTTGCTGTGCATGCGGATTTGAGGGTTTATGCACTTCAAAACCATCATAGAGAATTTTTGTGAACCTTTAGGCTCTCCAGCAGCCGGAAGGGTGGAGATTTGTGTGACCACCCTAACAAGTTATTTGGCAGAGGTAGCATTTTCAATTTTCTGAGTACAATATTTAGATTTCTCCTCAGTCAGAGCTAATTTGTCTTGCTCTTCCTGATTTTTCCTCCAGATTCTCTCTTGTCGACGACATGCCTGCTTGAGCGTTTTGAGTCTATCATTATACCAGAGTTTAAGGGGGGCTAGCCTGTTGGCCGCCAACTCCAGCTACTCTGCAAAAGCATCAGCACCCTTGTATACATCCTCCGAAATCTCAATGGGTATGCCATCCAAAGTATTGGACAAGGCTTCAGCCGAAACCCCTTTCCAATTTCTTACTCAGGACTTACTCTAAGGGGGCTGGAAATTCCTAACTTTGGAGGAGGGTGTAAAAGAAAAAGAGACTGTGCCATGGTCGGACCAGCTGAGGGGAGTGACTGATTGATAGGACACCCTAGTATCATCAGAAAATATACCATATAGGGTGTGACCTGCCTCATGTGAGGGGGCTAAAACCAGTTGAGTCATTCTCACGTTGGACAAGATTTTAATAATTGCTAGAGAGTCTTGGTGGTTGTTCTCTTCAAGATAAAAATTAAAATTGCCCAGGATGGTCAAGCCCCTATTAGTGATAAAAGGTTTAGTGAGGTATCTTAGCTCATTTAAAAAAGGGAGTCTGGGTCCTGGAGGTCTATATACTAGCAAACCTCTAAAGGAACAGGTAGCTGATAGTATAAGCTTAAAATGCAGGGCTTCACGAGTCTCTAAATAAAACCCAGATTCCTTCAGACATTTATACTGAGTTTTAAACACAATAGCCAAACCCCCTAATCGTTCTGTCCACTTGAGTAATTCGAAGGAATGGCATCGACTAGGTCTCGACCAGACGTTTCATTGGCCCAGGTCTCAGTTATAAAAACCGAGTCCGGGTTCCATGAAGCCAGAAAAACATCCAACTCCGGCTTATGTTTTATAAGTGAGCGCAAATTTATGAGGAAACCCTTAAACGTAGCTTCTGATGTAGGGTTAGGGCACCCTTCAACCTTGTCCGGTGTGAAGACTAGTTGGGGATTTCCCTCCAACCTTTAAAACCCATGCCTTGTGGATCGTTTATCTTAAAACCACAAGTCAAACAGCAACATTGCTGTTGCTCATAAAGGTCCAGGAAGGGGAACACAGTACAAGAGGAGGATTTCCACCTACCTCGTAACTTCAGTAGGAAGTTTCTGAGTATCTGGTAACTGATGCCTGCTCCCCATTAATCCTACCAGGGTTTTGGGGGCGCCAGGCACAGTCCGGACGCAGACGGGCTTGCCTTAGGCGCAGCCGCTGCGCATCCCGAACACATGTCCCTTAAGTAGTAGCGTCTAGTTAACCACTAGAATGCTACCAGCACGTCCCCTACCCAACCCGGAAGTCAGCAGCTATCTGATTCCCTCCGCAACAATCGGGCCGTTAGGTTTGTGGCGCACCGGGGAAGCAGGAGAATACAAGTTTAAAAGAGTCAACCACATTTTTTCAAAAAACAAAGTGGCACAGTTAAAATTCCAGAAGATGTAACGGACGGCACTGACTAACCCTTAAGCATGGATGAATAAATAGTAGACTTTGTCTCCATTAACAAGGGGCTCACGCTCTTAATTGTTTTATCATATCTTTAATAAAACCTCCTAATCTCATATCTTCCTTTATTCATCATTGTACATACCAGTATTTAATTCCATAATTAGTTTCACTAACGATTGCAGGCAGTGCTCAACTTATATTTCGCAAACCTTTTTAGGATACGTGTCCCATTGTCAGGAGTACTAGGGATTTGGCACAACACTGGAATCATAAACATAAAGTACACTGATAGCAGTACCTATCACGATATTCTTCATTAATCACAACATTATATCTGTTTAGTTTTGTTATCTGCACAATAGCAAACCACAGTCCTCCCGGACTTTCTGATACAGCGTTGTGTATCCCATTCCTCATAGGAAACTGATAGCCAACATGGCTGCTGTGCATTCGTTTAGTGAATGCTGTGGTCACATAACTACTGTGGCTACCGACTTTTCTAGACAATAACTTAATTCAGAACAAGAGCCCATTATTTCCAACATAGAATTAACACAAGGTGTTTTCTAAATATTTTACATAAAAAATATTCAAAAAACTTTCAGAAACTATTTACTTTGAGCTATTTTCTGATTTCCATCTCATTGTTGTCAACACCAAAACATTTTTATAATCTATAACAAAAGTATCTAAACATTTTAGAGACTTATTAATCGTATTTTTAGGTTACGGATATAAATTTCTCACTTATTCAAAGTCTTAACAAGATGACCGTGACTATCCACACAGTCTTTTGTTTGTCTAATGAAATCTTATTTGTAGTAACATCCGTTATGTCACAGAATCATACAGAATTCATACAATATAAATTTGACATCTTAATTGTTTCTTTTACCCTAATCTTATTTTCTAAAATATTTCTTCCACAAAACTAAAAAAGCAATTGTTTGAGACCATGTCAGTCATGCCTCTTGGTTGAAGTGTCTCAAAGAATGTAATCCACAATGTCTCACATTGTGATCTCTTCGGTATAGTGCTTCTTCTTGTTGACTGTCCTACTAGTTTCAATTCTTTAGTTTCATGTCTCCTTTCTATAAAATGGATCGCCACCGAGGAAGTCTCATTTTTCGACCTGATAATTTATATTCTGAAATTCTTTTTTTTTAAAGTCTTTGTTGTTTTGTTCACATAACCTCTCCACAAGGGTATTTCAGTAGGTAGATGAGATTTATTGTTGCATATGCTGCAAAATGGATAACTTTAATTATTTTTGCCAGGAATTGGATGCTGTATTTCCTACCCTTTCATTGCGTTGTTACATTGTGCACATTGCATGCATGGAAATGTACACTTCAATATGGATGTAAAGTTGGTTTGTGTCAAGGTTTTGGATATATTTGCTTTCACCATCATCTCTTGTATATTTCTCTTCCTAATGTAAATAAACATAGGTTTAGATTTTCAGAGATCATTTAAGTATCCCCATTCTCCACATTATTCCAGTGTTTGTTCATGATTTGTACTATTTTGTTGCTTTGTCTAGAATATTGTAGAATTATGTTCACATGATTTTCATTGCTACTTTGAGGAAGTTTCCTTAAGAATTTAACACCATCAATTGCCATTACTTTCCATTTGCCACGCCCACTATGGCTTGGGTATTTTGTAAAATTTCTGATACTTTTCTGCTTCCCTTCCCTGATATTTCTCATTATCTCTTCATTCTTAAGTTGACTGAAGGGCAGGTTCTGAGTCACTAACTTTGGGTAAAAGCTTCTAATGCCTAATATGCTGCGCTTGTCTGTGTTTTTTGTCAAATGAAGGTCAGTAATACATTTCTTTTGCTAGATTTTTATTTTTAATTCTAGAAATGTTTCTTATGGTTGCTCAATATTCAAGCTGAATTAGGTGCTATCATGTTAAAATGGTTTCCAAATTCATTAGGCTCTTCCGTGCTTTTCTGTAAACTTAATACATTGTCTATCTATCACCAACATTGTAATAGGTGGCCTTTTCACCATTGGTTTGACAGTATCAACTTCTGCTCCTTTTGATGCATAAATATGTGCACATATGTTGGGGCCATACTGCTGTCATTTATCTGTAAGTAAAACCTATCCTCAAATTTGAAATATGAATATTATAAAACTGCCTCCTTCTTTCCTCATGTGGGATATTTATAAATTTACAATATGCAGTTCACAGTGACTAAACATTCATCAGGTTTTAGTAAACTGACATTCGTATCTGATTAATGATGGTATCAATTTAAGTAGTTGTTTCAGTACCATGTAAGTACTTTACCAGTGATATAGAGTGTGATTCTTGTCAAACTACAATAGGTCGCAAAGGAGGCTCTATTGGTTCTTGGGTACCCTATATATTAATAGAAACATTTTTTTAGGTTGTAATAAAATAGTTTTCTCACACATCAATTCATGTGTTTTGTATGCTGTCTCTATTAGAATTGTGATTTGCTTCTTGATTTCAACGGCAAATTCTTCCGAGGATTTTCAGTATTATTATTCCTCTATCAGTGACAGTATATATTTATACTTACCATACTTTTTTCATGAAGACAATAGCTCCTTCTCCATCAGTCTTTCACACCACAATTTTCAGATTTTTTGCTAGATGAGATAAGGCTTTCCTTTCAAAATATTCACAATTGGTTCTGCATCTTTAAGGTGAAAAATAGATTTTCTGGACATCTTTCAAATCTGCTTTTTCAAAAATCTCTATTGTCTTCATTACAGGGGGTTTCCTGTGTTGATTTTGGTTTAAACGTTATTTCTTTATCTGGATTATCCGGAGGTTGGTGAAGGAAAAATGTTCTCCATTCTAATTTACAGGTGAACTTATAGACATGTACCTTTGTTTCCAATATATATGAATTTTGAATTAGAACAAACTGACAATCCTCTCCGTAATATATCTGATAGCGGTGGTGAGATAATTAGTTTCGACAGATTGACTACTGAATTTTCTAGTTCTGCCTTGTAGATCGCTTGAGTTTTTGCTCTTGTGTCTCAGTCTTTACTTTTTCCTCCTACTCTTTCTTCGTCCTGGTTTGGTCTAAAAAGATGACTTCTTGTGCCTTCTAAATTGTTCTGTTTGAGGTTTCCTACTGTATTTTGTCATCATTAGTACTGCTCCATGCCTAACTGTCTGATGCAGTATCTGATGTGTCTGACTGGGTTTTAGGTTTCTGACCTCTCCTTCAATAAATATCTGCCCATTTGTACATATTTCTTTCATAATCATATGTCTCCCAAATTATTTTTCCCAATTTACTTTGTTCAGTCATTTTTATACTTCACTTTCATCTCATCCATCTAATCCAGGTAACAAAACTAAAATTATACAATGTTGTGATTCATTAAGAATGTGCTGATAGTCTTAAAATGATGATTTTACCTAAGGTTTTATATTATTTTAGATCAGTCCCACTAGAACTCACCCGAGTCCAGCTGCAATTACTTCAATCGATCTGTGCTAGGTTTTTATGGGCCCAAGGGAAATCCCGGAGAGCAATGCGTTTTATGACGCTACCTCGGGAGAAGGGTGGTTGGGCAGTCCCGGATTTTACGCTGTACTATTATGCCTGCATTCTTCAAAATATGCGAATCTTACTAACTGGAGAAGAGGTTTGCAATATTGCTGAATTCCCATCTATCAGATGTTGTGGGGTGCTGAATTTAGTTACTATAAAAAAACTCGGTTCAAGGTTTTAAGCACCGCCTATAAGGTTTGGAAGGCTATACGGAAACTTTATCAAATTGAAGGGGTTTCGTATTATACTCCCACATCTGCTTCGGGCTCACTCCCGTCGGTCATTTGGGATAGGACTATCGACAGATGGAGAAGTAAAGGGATTTTACACATTAGTGATTTTTATATCAATGGGAGCTTGGCATCTTACGCTATGTTAGCTGATAGATATCAGCTGCCTAAGACCGAATTTTTAAAGTTTTTACAAATTCGTGATTATCTGTGTAAAAGACGACGGGTGATAGAGCTGAATCCATTTGTTGAGGCTATTATAAATAACGCCCGCATCGGCACCTTATATAACTTGTTGCTTGACACTCAGAGGGATGATCTAGATGCCTAAATTCTCAAGTGGGACAACAGGTTAGGGTGTCAGGGTATCCGAGTTGAGCAATCTATCGACCTTGCAGGGAGGATATTAATGTCTGCTAACTTGCGGGCGCAGCACTATAAGACAGTGTTTAATTTGTACCATACCCCCGCCAAAATGGTAAAATGGGGAGGGGTAAATGATGGGAAATGTTTCCGCTGTGGAGCAGAGGTGGCAGACATTGTACATATCTTTTATTCATGCGGGTACCTGACCAATCTCCTGGAGCATATTCAGAAGGCAGCCATAAATATTTCGGCCTCTACTATGCTCTTAGGGATGGAGGAAAATGTAAGGGTGGGGCAGCCGGCACACAAGTTTTGTTATTTGATTTTCCTAGCCACGGCTGTAGCTAGGCTCTGTATTGCTTCTATGTAGCTGCAGAAGGACGCCCCTACCTTTGAGCTGTGGAGAGCTAGATTTTATACCATCTTTAATCTGGAATATAATTTATATGCTCTTAAAGGCTCACGTAGGCGGCAGCTGGGCATGCAGATATGGGGCCCTGTGATCGAACATATGAAAGACTGAATATCCATTGTTAATAACTATGATGTATTTATTCATGGATGTGTATCACATTCCCGCCCGCCCCTTCTCCCTGTAGCTGCCCCCCACCCGCCCACCCCTTCTCCCTGTAGCTGCCCCCACCCGCCCGCCCCTTCTCCCTGTAGCTGCCCCCCACCCGCCCGCCCCTTCTCCCTGTAGCTGCCCCCCACCCGCCCTCCCCTTCTCCCTGTAGCTGCCCCCCACCCGCCCGCCCCTTCTCCCTGTAGCTGCCCCCCACCCGCTCCCCCCATCTCCCTGTGGCTGCCCCCACCCGCCCGCCCCTTCTCCCTGTGGCTGCCCCCCACCCGCCCGCCCCTTCTCCCTGTAGCTGCCCCCCACCCGCCCGCCCCGTCTCCCTGTAGCTGCCAACTTCTCCCTGTAGCTGCCCCCCACCCGCCCCTTCTCCCTGTAGCTGCCCCCACCCGCCCCTTCTCCCTGTCGCTGCCCCCACCCGCCCCCTTCTCCCTGTCGCTGGCCCCCACCCGCCCCCTTCTCCCTGTCGCTGCCCCCCACCCGCCCCTTCTCCCTGTCGCTGCCCCCCACCCGCCCCTTCTCCCTGTCGCTGCCCCCCCACCCGCCCCTTCTCCCTGTGTCGCTGCCCCCCCCACCCGCCCCATATCCATGTCGCTGCCCCCCACCCGCCCGCCCCTTATCCCATGTCTCTGCCAGGCTTCTCCCTGTCTTTGCCGCACCCACTCCTTCTCCCTGTTGCTGACACCCCCCTCCCTTCTCCTTGCGCTGATAGTTTGAACTGTGTCTAAGAACGTAGCAACAAAAGATTTAAAGCTTGGATTTATTGGAACTCTGTTATTCTCTCTTAATGGAAAAATAGCCAAAAATGAGAAATTGCCAGACCAGTGAATCTGATGGAAACAATAGTAGTAAAAGATATTAAATAGCACTTAGAAACAACATCAGTGCCATATACAGCACTACATTGGTATTAAAAGTATGGCTTTTATGGTGTTACGATTTTAATTAACTGCTTAGTTTATATTTACTTATCAAAATATTATTCATAAAAATATACTAGAAGCAAATGCTTCTAGTATGTGGCGAGTGTGGCCAGTGAACAGAGTTGAGGTTGCTAGCAAGTCCTGGTACATGGTGTTACCTTTAGGGAGTGATGATGCTCATGGTACATGCCGAACAATAAGTGTTTTTTAAACTTATGAATCTTTAAGTTCATTATTAAGTTCATTATGGAATTAAGTATTATTGCTCATTTCGTTCTCAAACTTTACCAGTGGCAGAGTGTCTGCTACACAAATGCCAGTTGCAGTAACAATAGCGAAGTGGACATTTTGATGTACAATCACTTTATCACAGCACTTAAGTAAAATGTCATCTAATACCGCTGCCCTGTTTACTCCTTCCGGAGAATAACATTCCATCCGTACCAAAGGCCACAGCAGAGCAGCAGTTCCGTCCAACCATGTGTGGCAGGCTGCGTCAGAAGTGCTCGCGCGCACCGCGCACGCGCCTATCAGTCGCGTCCTCTGGGGAGCTGTGTTGAGGACGGCCAGCAGTTGACAACTCTGCACATGTCTGTGGCGGCAGTATTGGTGCACAGTGATGTTTATTTCATTTCTTCTGCTCATTAATAATGAAGAGGCGCTTGCGACCCACATTTGCTGAAAGGAGAGAGTTGTCAGGTTTGGAAGGCATGCCATTCACAGACATGGCAGAAGGGCAGAGCTGATGCCACGGCTGCTTCCAGGAAACAGAGGGTTGAGCGAAAGTGAGTGTGAGCGAAAGAACAAATGTGGGACATAAATATGTTGTGCTCCTGCTCCACACACACTCAAAGCTTATTGTCTTGTCACGAAGATGTGAGTGACAGTCCACGTCCTCAAACGATACCCTGATAACTCTAAATTCTTAATCATTAATAAGTAGCGGATGTCCACATTTGAAGTACCTTCTAGCAGCATTACTGAAGGAAGTACAGGCATAGTCACATGTAGTGACGCTACTACAGTGGGCTCTCACCTGGAGCTATATCGACATCAGCCCTCCAGTTCCTCATCTCAGCCTTCCCACCTGTCTCTGGTGGAATTGCTCACCACGAGACAATCACATCACCCTGTGTGACACAGACCCAGGGCTAAAAGAGACAGGACACTATGCTCCCACCTCCACAAATGTAAACCAATGACCCATTTTACAGTCATCTCCCTATGTGCCTGGTTAAGTAAGTGGTTAACTAGGTCAGAAGGCCGTACCTGGTTGTATTAATCCACCCTTTAAGCTTTGTAAGGAATAAAATTAGGTAATATTAGGTGAACCTATGAACGATTTAGTCTCAAAGTAGGAATATGATCCGGAAATTGTGCGTAAAGCATGTCTTTTAAGAGTGAAGATCAAACTTATTAGGGCAGTAAAAGCCTTGGACCTCGTAGAGTTATCTAAGATGTCTCTCTACTAAGTGTATATGTTGTCATACCATTTAAGTATTCAGCTTCTCTCCTGAAGGCTAGGTTAAATAATGCTACGATCCGTGCCTTGTGGCTCTGATGGGAATTATTGACAGGAAGGGAAACATTGTCCTTCAGATGTAGTAGTACTTGAAACTGCTCTCCGTGTATTGTTGGTTTGTCCACTTAATATTGTGGAATTAGAAAAGACACCAGGTAATGAGATGAACCCACCTGCCTTGGTTAATCAAATTCACCATACCAGGTGAATTTGATTAACTAAGAAGAGCAATTATCAACATTTTGTGATAGACAGATTGTGTATGATTTTAAATTTCAAATGAATTGTTCAATGAACTTAATATAATTGTAGTTTCTACAAATCCTTGACTGGTATGTTTGTAAATAAATTAATCTAAAAAAGGGTAAATGTAGTGGAGGTCAACAAGCTCAATTGTGTCACTCCCGCTTGAGTGGATCATTTCTGGCTCCCTATTGAAGAACTATATTACTCCAGCCCATTGAGCATTGTGCACAGATGCATTAATTTGGATGCCTCCACTTGCAGTCATGTGTATCACAAAAGACCTCATCAATAACAGCCTGTCATTGAGGCTTACGTGACTGATAAACCCGAGTTAATTCAGATCTCAGGTTTGGTTAGGATCATGTTCAGGAAGTTGTTAGTCATTCATCCCCTGACAATGAGGAGGGACTCCGTTAAAGGTCTCTTCTTTTGATCGGGAGACACTTGCACACTAGATCTGTTACAAATATGCTGAGTATTATCCGCCTATTTGGTGGAGCAATTGGGCAAGAGGCCGCATGTACATGTTAAACAGAAATGGTGAGAGGAATCACCCTTGCGTGACCCCATAGTCCAAGCCATACACCTTTGAGGAGTATGGGTGAAGAGTGACCACTTGTGATCTCCCTGAAATGAAAGGTTTTACCCTCTTCAAAACTGTTCTGATGGTACCCACTATTACCAGGATCTTCGCATGATGTTGTAGTCTATGGTATCAAATGTTGCTCACAAATCTAAGAGGACTAGCATTCCAGTTTCCCCTGAAGAATGAAGAATCTCATCAAGTGCAGCTAGGACCACCCGCTAGATGCTATGACCAGGACGAAGGCCTGCCTGTTGCTCGCCCATTAGGTTGTTAGATTGGGCAAAGTCCTGAAGCTAATAAAGGACCACTTTTTCCAGAACGGGAAACCTGAGATGGGTCTAAGATTGTTCAAGTTGACGGCAAGGGCAGGCTTCTTTAAGCAGAGTTCTCACGACAACTGCCTTCCAGGGGTATAAAAAGTCCATGCCTTAAGGAGCTGTTAAAGACTCTCAGGAGGACGTCCTTTCCAGATGCCATGCTGGAACAGGATCATTTACGGAACCTGAAAGGTGGCAGTTAGTTGTGGTCTGCAAGAGTTCCTCGTATTATTTGCTCGACAGAATATAGGCAACTCCCTCTCTGCAAAATAGAATTAAATGGCAAACCAGGCATTGCATTAAAAATGGAGTCCTGGATGGTAGAACATTTCTCGGAGGAAAAAGGTGATATTGTCACAGAGGACTTGTGATGGTGGTATTTTGCATTTTATGTATTTTATGTCCACTGAGAATCGAAATTTGCCTACCTCAGTAACGGTAAGTTTCAATTCTATTAAGGACACGGAGGCGAGGATTATGCTTTTCCTCTTCGCTTTATTTACTATATAACTTTTTTAGCAGCCAGAAAAGCAGTATGAATGATATTTCTTCCAACGCATACAGGAAAAAGATCATTTAACAACATGAAAAATTGAACAAGTCTGCGATCAGACTACAACTCCCATGAGTCCATAGGGCACAACCAATAACAGTCCCTTCATAGTGTCCACAGCATGTAGAAGGTTCCTCCATCTTAGGTGTCCTTCCTCTTTCTTCGCGCGAGTAATGCCACACTGTCACTGGTCCTGTTTGGTACGGTCATTCCCTGAAAAACCGAGATAAACAACGTAAGATTTTCCAAGGTGGAATCTTTGGTAAAGGTCAAACCTCATTACTCAAGTAGACACGTAACATTTCTCATAAGAACAAGGTAGCATGCATCCTGAAACGAAAATTTAATTACTTACGCCCATACGGGTGGGTTTGCACGAAAAATGTGCCCTGGGAGGGATAATCCTCGCCTCCGTGTCCTTAATAGAATTGAAACTTACCGTTACTGAGCTAGGCAAATTTCGATTCTATGTCAGGACCGGAGGCTCAGATTATGCTAGTTCAAAGCTTACTTACCACCAACTGAGCAACATCCACAACCGGTTTGAAATAAAACCGCTTAAAGGTGGAATCTGAAGACCAATCTGCGGCGCGCATTAAATCCTCCAAACGGGCTCCCAGGGAGAAAGCCTTAGACGCCATTGCGCCCCTGGCTGAGTGAGCTCCGAACTGTTTGGTATCAATACCCGCCTCCTGCATGACCCAGCGCACCCACCTGGCTATGGTGGGGGAAGAGACTGCATTATGCGGTTTTTTTAAAGCAATAAGAAGTTGTCGTTCGCCCGGAGTGCGAAATTCCAAAGTCATATCTTCACACGCCTTCAGGCACTGCACTACACACAGCTTAGGGACATCCGCAAAAGCTGGATACGAGATCGTTCTCGAAGAAGACTTAGTACGGCGCCCCACCGTAAACGTGACCCCTTCCGGGGAAAAAACTCTCGCCGAGATGTCCAGCGCACGTACGTCAGAGACCCTGCGACAGGAAACCAAACATAACAGCATGGCCAACTTGGCCGAAAGTTCTTTTAAAGACAGGTATTTATTGGCCTGCCAAGACAGAAAGAGATTCAAGACCAGATTAACGTCCCATAGGACCGAATAACGCGGTTCCGGGGGTAACGAAAGCCGAATACCCCTCAAGAGTCTACAGACAAAAGGATGTTCTCCCACTGGAGCACCTTCGACCGGGTAATGAGCCGCCAAGATCGCGGAACATACCGCGTTAATGGAACGATACGCCAGGCCTTCCGTCGCCAATTCCGGCAGAAAGTTCAGAATGGGAACGATGCCTGCGACCATGGGATCCAGATCCCGTTGAAGACACCAACGCACCCACTTAGTCCAGGCGGAATGATAACGTTTTGAGGTACTATTAGCCCAGGCTTTTGATAAGAGGGCCTCAGCTGATCCCGAAAGGCCTGGGAGCGACCGTCGCCTGAAAGCCGCCATGCCATGAGGCGGAGAGAACCCTGGGCGATGAGGTGATGCTGCTCCTCGTCCGGATTCAGAAGGAGATGAGGAAACAGGGGGAGTAGGATTGGAGAATTCCAAGAAAGTTCCAGAAGAACCGGAAACCAAACTTGGTACCTCCAAAACGGGGTCACAACCACCACCTCTGCCGGCGGATCTGAGCCGCCGTCCGCACAATCATGGAGAAAGGGGGAAAGGCGTAACTCCGCTCCTGATCCCACTCCTGGAGAAACGCATCCGTGGCCTCCGCGAGGGGATCCGGTCTCCAACTGAAAAAGTGTGGGAGCTGGTGATCCAGGCGGGACGCGAAAAGGTCTATCGAACGGTCCCCACACACTGTTCAACCACTGGAAGACCCGCACATCCAGTTTCCACTGACTGGAATCCCTCAGATGCCTGGAGTGCCAATCTGCCACCTGGTTGGCTTGGCCCGGCAGATATTCTGCTGTCACAGAAATGTGATGACTCAGGCAGTAGTCCCAAAAGTACTTTAGCCAAATTCGCCAGGGCCCGGGAACAAGGACCCCCCAGGTGGTTGACGTAACGGACCGCTGAGACATTGTCCATCTTTAACAGGACACAGGAACGAACCCTGTCTCTGGTCCAGCATTGAACTGCAAACGACCCCGCTATGAGCTCTAGGCAATTGATGTGTAACGCCTGTTCATCTAATGACGACCAGGCGCCGCCGGTGGAGAATTCTCCGCAATGGGCGCCCCACCCCGACCTGCTGGTGTCGGATTCTATAACTAGCTCCGTGACCGACCCGAAGATTGCCCGGCCGTTCCAGGCTTCCATGTGGGTAAGCCACCACGACATTTCCTCTTTGACTTCCTGTGAGAGGGGAACTGTCTGGTCGTAAGACAGACCCTTCCTGAGGTGGTACGCCTTCAGGCGTTGTAAGGCACGATAGTGTTGGGGCCCCGGAAATATTGCCTGGATGGACGAGGAAAGGAGGCCCACCACCCGGGCAATCTGACGGAGAGAGGTATGAGTCTTGGCGATGGTCCGCCGCAACTCGTGCCAAATCTTGGCCATCTTCCGAGACGGCAGACTCAAGGAAGAGTGAATCGAATCCACAACAAAACCCAAGAACGCCATGCTCTGTGCTGGTTCGAGGACTGACTTGTCTCCGTTGATGACAAAGCCCAACCCTTGCAAAAGGGAAACCGTCTGCTGTAACTGAAGAACCAACCTCCTGGGGCATTGTGCCATGAGCAAAATGTCGTCCAGGTAGACAATCATCCGTATGCCCTGTCCCCGGAGAAACTCTACCGCTGGGTGAAGCACCTTTGTGAAACACCAAGGTGCCGAGGAAAGCCCGAACGGAAGGGCGGTAAACTCGTAAATTCGATTTCTCCACTGAAACTGCAAGAACCGCCGATGCGGGGGGTAGATGGGGACCACAAGGTAAGCGTCTTTTAGATCCAGACGTACCATCCAATCGCCTGGAAGAAGGACATCCCGGAGGAGGTGAATCCCCTCCATTTTGAAATGTTGGTAAACCAACCACCCGTTGAACTCCTTGAGGTTGATTACCGGCCGTCGGCCCCCATCGACTTTGTCCACCAAAAAAAGGTTGCTGAGGAAGCCGTTTGGGTGAAGAGCCGAGCGACAAATGGCCCCTTTGCGAAGCAGTTCGGATACCTCCTCGTCGACCAGCTGAGCGTCGGCCACAGAAAAGGTGATGGGGCGCGGAAAACTTTCCTGGCGGGGAATATCGTAAAATTCGATGTGAAACCCCCAGATGGTTTGCAAAACCCAAGCGTCCCTTGTAATGCTTGCCCAAGCATCCTGGAAAGATGCTAGCCGGCCCCCTATACAAACCTGAGTAGCTGGTATGACACTTACCGTGGGTACCGCCGCCACCTGCGTTGTTCTTGAAACCGCTACGGCCTCGGAATCGCTGACCCCTGGTGGGGTAGAAATTCGTGTAATTCGCGGTGGAGTTGTACTGCCCCCGCCCGGAGACTTGTCCCCTACCGGGATTCTGCTGACCGCCACGGCCGGTCGCGCGGCTCCTGCCACGACCGGCCCCTTTGGAAAAACGGGGCTGAAAGACCCTCTTGATGCTGGACTGGGCCTTGTCCAGCGAGGTGAAAGTGGCCACAAATTTGCCCAGTTCCTTGACAAAGGGATCTCCAAAGAGACCTCCCTGTGCCCCTGCCTCCGAGGAGGCCAAATCGCCTAATTTAGGGTCCAGCTTTATCAAAAGCGAACGCCGCCGCTCTGTCGACAGGGCACAATTGGCGTTGCCTAAAAAGATAATCGCCCGCTGAGCTCAATTCGACAGAACGTCGAGGGGATATGGTGGAACCTGTCACCTTCGCCTCCTCCACCATATCCACAAATTTTGTTAGGGGTCCTATCGCGTCCAAAAGCTTGTCTTGGCAGGAGCGCCAAGAGCGGTCTATGCCCTTGCGGGGATCTTTCATATATTTGGCCAGGAAGGTGGCCATCTTGGAGTCAAGCTCCGGTGTAAAGGCCACCTTCCCGTCCAACGTGGGTCATGGGCACTCTGCCTTAAGACACCCCCTAGCTTCCTTCTCCAGGGGTTTGCGGAGGCGACCCGCCACAAACTTGATACAAAAGGGGATGATGGACGGAACGTTTGAGCCAATCAAACACTCACCCCCAGTCAACTGATCTGGGTTTAATCCATCATCATTCTTTAGCTCACTCCACCACCCCAGTTCAGACATGGCCATATGCAAATCAGTCTGACCCTGTGCCTCATGGGAACAGTCCAGCCCGAACTGCCAAGCCATGTCTTCCCTGGACCGGAAACAAGCATCCTAGGACCGGTTTCTGGCATTCCAGCCGTCATCAGCCAGGCTTGCTTGAATCCAGTGGCAAAGTGAGCAAGGGACCCACGTCTGGGCATACCCCCGCCAACTTAGGGCGAACAAAGCGATACAAAAGGGGATGATGGACGGAACGTTTGAGCCAATCAAACACTCACCCCCAGTCAACTGATCTGGGTTTAATCCATCATCATTCTTTAGCTCACTCCACCACCCCAGTTCAGACATGGCCATATGCAAATCAGTCTGACCCTGTGCCTCATGGGAACAGTCCAGCCCGAACTGCCAAGCCATGTCTTCCCTGGACCGGAAACAAGCATCCTAGGACCGGTTTCTGGCATTCCAGCCGTCATCAGCCAGGCTTGCTTGAATCCAGTGGCAAAGTGAGCAAGGGACCCACGTCTGGGCATACCCCCGCCAACTTAGGGCGAACAAAGCGATACAAAAGGGGATGATGGACGGAACGTTTGAGCCAATCAAACACTCACCCCCAGTCAACTGATCTGGGTTTAATCCATCATCATTCTTTAGCTCACTCCACCACCCCAGTTCAGACATGGCCATATGCAAATCAGTCTGACCCTGTGCCTCATGGGAACAGTCCAGCCCGAACTGCCAAGCCATGTCTTCCCTGGACCGGAAACAAGCATCCTAGGACCGGTTTCTGGCATTCCAGCCGTCATCAGCCAGGCTTGCTTGAATCCAGTGGCAAAGTGAGCAAGGGACCCACGTCTGGGCATACCCCGCCAACTTAGGGCGAACAAAGCGATACAAAGGGGATGATGGACGGAACGTTTGAGCCAATCAAACACTCACCCCCAGTCAACTGATCTGGGTTTAATCCATCATCATTCTTTAGCTCACTCCACCACCCCAGTTCAGACATGGCCATATGCAAATCAGTCTGACCCTGTGCCTCATGGGAACAGTCCAGCCCGAACTGCCAAGCCATGTCTTCCCTGGACCGGAAACAAGCATCCTAGGACCGGTTTCTGGCATTCCAGCCGTCATCAGCCAGGCTTGCTTGAATCCAGTGGCAAAGTGAGCAAGGGACCCACGTCTGGGCATACCCCCGCCAACTTAGGGCGAACAAAGCGATACAAAAGGGGATGATGGACGGAACGTTTGAGCCAATCAAACACTCACCCCCAGTCAACTGATCTGGGTTTAATCCATCATCATTCTTTAGCTCACTCCACCACCCCAGTTCAGACATGGCCATATGCAAATCAGTCTGACCCTGTGCCTCATGGGAACAGTCCAGCCCGAACTGCCAAGCCATGTCTTCCCTGGACCGGAAACAAGCATCCTAGGACCGGTTTCTGGCATTCCAGCCGTCATCAGCCAGGCTTGCTTGAATCCAGTGGCAAAGTGAGCAAGGGACCCACGTCTGGGCATACCCCCGCCAACTTAGGGCGAACAAAGCGATACAAAAGGGGATGATGGACGGAACGTTTGAGCCAAACTTAGCCACCTT
Source organism: Calotriton arnoldi (assembly GCA_963921515.1). NCBI lineage: Eukaryota > Metazoa > Chordata > Amphibia > Caudata > Salamandridae > Calotriton > Calotriton arnoldi. Next base: position 71,482 of record CAWUFW010021614.1, read on the forward strand.
GTCCCCAGGAGCCCAGGCTGCTGACCGCGGATGCATTATCTCATCCGGGTCTAGCATGCCCGTACTGTCCTGCGGCAACACGGCTGAAGAACTGGCCGGGCACCAAGACAGCTAAGACCCCTCATCATCATCTGTATCCGCCGGTGACCCACCATCCTGAGATGGGGACCCTGGCATCGGGGATGCAGAAGGTGCCGGGGCAGGAAGAGGCGCAGGAGGGGGGACAGCCGCCTTCGCCAGAAAAGCGCTCCTGAGGCGCTCGAAAGCATCCTTGTCCACACCCTGCGTGTCTTCAGGCTCGCCCTCATTGCGACCTTTCTTGGGAGATGGGGGACCCTCCCCAGGGGTAGTGTTACGCGCGGGAACTGGGGCCCCTAACTGGGCGTACGCCAACTTAGCACATTCTACCACTATGCGGTTGGACAAGCCTTCCTCCATAAGCCCCACGACCTCATTCACACATCTGTAGATAGAATTGTCCACCGCCTCAAAAAACTCGCCATCATATGGGAGGTATTGCTGGACTTCCTCCTCCTCATAGAAATTTCCCTGCTCCATTGCGTCAAGCACAGTACTAAACACCTTGGCTATTATCACGGTGTATAGGGGCAACAGGCAACCTGCCAGAGGCTTAAATATGCAGCAAAACCCCCACTGGAAGCAAGGCTGGTTGGGAAAAACTCCCACCTACAATATGGGCAGACCCAAGGACTGCGAGGCTCTTTGCACGGGACAGAACCGCAATTGAGGCTGCACTTGCCTCCAAACACGCGCCGGCCCTCAGAAGACTGACGGGGCCCAACCGCCACCTAGAGCGTCAGATTTAATTATGACTACAGTGCAGAAAACTGCCCGTAGGCGATTATCGGTGTTGAGCCGCTGTACGGACCCCCGTCGGGGCGTGAGAAAATGAAATTAGGGAAACAATACGGACCCCACAGGGCGTTCAAAGTGTGGCGGCAGGGAGACGAGGCTCACGGTGCTGGAATCTCTCGCAGCGCGGCTCCACATTTGAGGAGACCGCGCCGCGGGAGCAATGAGACGCACGAGCCCCCCCTAGCGGGGAAAAAAATAAACAAAGTAAACACGGCAATATCCCCCGGCACAGTCCTATTAAGGAACTCGTGCTTCGGGGCTAGAACACCACGCAAATAAACCAATACAATACAATACAATCCTCCAGTATATGAGAGAGAAAAAAATGTGACTTAGCTGGCTGCGAAGCAAGAGGAAGGACACCTAAGATGGAGGAACCTTCTACATGCTGTGGACACTATGAAGGGACTGTTATTGGTTGTTCCCTATGGACTCATGGGAGTTGTAGTTTGATCGCAGACTTGTTCATTTTTCATGTTGTTAAATGATCTTTTTCCTGTATGCGTTGGAAGAAATATCATTCATACTGCTTTTCTGGCTGCTAAAAAAGTTATATAGTAAATAAAGCGAAGAAGGAAAAGCATAATCTGAGCCTCCGGTCCTGACATAGAATTGGAGGTAAGAGACTTGTTACATATTTTCACTAGTGTTTGCAGTCAACAGCAATAGGTGTAGAGCAGTGGTTCTTAACCTTTTGACTTTTGTGGACCCCCCTACTTAATTTCCTCCACTCCTTACTGGGACCCTGGGTCCACACTGAATCATTATAGGACTCTAGGGACCCCCTTTGAGTCATTAGTGGAAGCTATGATTTGATCCATGAAACAATGCACAAAAAATAAAGAAACAAGCTTCACCAAACAAACACCCAAATGGTGAAATAATTTATTTAATTCACAAACAAACATAAAAAAATAAAAGTTTTAATAGGAAGGTTGGAGCTTTTCTGTATTCAATTGAGGCCATACTATATTCTGTTTGATGTACTTGCACTGCTACCACTAAACAATCTGAGGATACTGACTAAATTTTTAGCCTCCAGTTTCAAATTCCTTCACATTTACGTGTTAAAATTCTCAGTTTTACATTTTGCTTCTTTATTTATATACACTTTATTCATCTACTATTATTATTTCATTTTCTAAGCAGTCACAGATACCCTGTGGAGGCTTGGCAGATCGCTGGTGGTCCCCGGACCACAGGTTAAGAACCACTAGTGTAGAGTACTTTGTTGCAATATAAAAGTCCAAGTGTCTCACCGGGGATTATGTTTGTCAGGTGACGTGTTAGTAGGTTTCACCAAGGCCCACACTGACCCTGTGAGACAGAAACCCCATTAAAATATATTTTTCATTGCTTCGTTTCAGAGCCCTTTGTATTTGATTTCTTTCTGTTTTTCTTGTATGAATAAAGAACTTTGCTCCCAGATAATGTAGTTTTACTATTTTTTAATGCACCTTTCACTACAGAAATTACACTAATAAAATACATTATTAATTATTTGGTCATAATCAGAACTTATAAGGCCATATGTCCTAAAATTAATTTCTATGATGCAAGCATTATTAGTTTTAATATACATGTATGGCAGTGAGCTTTTGCCTTCTGTGCACCTCGTGTTCCTAGCTTGGGTTTCCCAAAACATATTGGTTGAAACAAGCACAGGTAAAGACAATAGGTCTGGTTTTGACACTCGTTTTCTTGACCTTGTCAATGCTTGTTTGGTTTTGTTTTGGTCTTTATAAAACGTTTTTGTTAGGGGGAGGGAGGGTTCCAGGCTCTCACCAGTATAAATAATTTGGCTAAAAACAAACAAAAAATTATTAAAAGCACACACTGCCTTAGTAGTAGTAGTACCTGGCTCTCAAGGGAACTACTTTGTGTGCGGATGTGCTCCTTTTGAAAGAGTAGAATGCTGTCACTTTAAAAATTTGCAATAACTGAAGTGGGCTGACCTATGAATGAAAGGTTGGCTGAAAGCCCCTATAAGTTATTATTTATATACTTTTAGTAAAATCAAAAGGTCTTGGCTAACACCAGATCTAAAAAAAGCTAAACTAAAGGGACTGTCATGCAAATAAGCCCATTGTTCTTTCTGCACCTGGCCTCTTTATCCTTTCCCAAAGTGCTCTTGACAGACCCTTATTTTATGTCTTGAATTAAAAGGTAATTTATTATTAAATGTTAATGATGTAGATTTGCGCTGTGCTTTCATTACGTTCTACCAGTTTGAACATTGTTCATAGCTGCACACCACAGCAACCCACTGTTTTCCATGAATAAGTAATGGAAGGCCCGCATGTACGTTATTTTTCGGGCGCTCTCCAGCCCCGGCCCGCCATTGCTGATTTATCTGGCAGCCTAACGTGGGCGCTCTACGTTTAGCAGCTTGTCAGTGAGCGAACATTAGTGGCGTCATCCGATCTTTTTACATTTTAGAAGTACGCGAGTGACGTATTTACGGCCCTGCTCAATGGTGTGATTCATGAATGTCGGCCTTGTTACACAATCCTCATCCTTGAACAGGCGGAGAGGAGACATTGGAGAGAATAGGTTTGAATGTGGGAAAGGCCCTGTGTGTTTCAGAAGCACTTACTTGGACGTAGACTTTTCAGAACAGAACAACAGATATGAAAGCACACCACTGCATTGCACGTGCGTGCTTTCGTGCCCATGTCGCTTCCCCTCTTAATCCGTGCCTGCAGTATCCTGCTGCAGCCAGGCTCCTTGTGTACTAATGTGCTGAGGGGCACATTGGCTGTTCTTAGATGACTCTGAAGTTGAGACAAAGGACCCCTTGCTGCTGCTTTTTTCCCTCCCATTCCTTCCACAAGTGTCAGACACCCCAGCGATGTGTTTTGTCTGGCCGTCAGACCTCAGGCCACCTTTCTGGTGTCTTTCAAAGATGTGCTGAGACTTCCCTTTGTTGACCTGCTGTGCTGTACTGAACACCTGCCAGATCCGCACAGCTGGTGTCAAAACATGGTTGGGACAGTGTCCCTACTTATAATTACGACTCCTGGTTTTATGGTATTCATTTTTTTTTAATATCTTTGTAATTTATCAGTATTTCTTTGCTCATATTATTTGTATTTATCCATATATACATATTGTGTTATGTTGTACCTAGTATACTTCCACATCCGTTTAGCACTATATGCAGCCCAATGTATTATCACAAAACACTCATGTCAAATTGATAGCATTGTAGTACAAACACGAGCACATGTAAAGTTCTCCTTAAGTCTCCAGACTGCAGAGGTATTGGCCTGGAAGTCTCGAATGACTATAGTATGCCATGGAAAAGAAAATCCGTTTTCTCTATTTTTCTCTTCTCTTTTCAGAAATACAGGAAAATATTGTTCTATGGCTGTATTTCTCTATAAAAAATAAGTAACAAGGTAACATCAGGAGCATTATTTATAATTTACTCAAGGAGAGTAAAAGCAAATTCTAAACTTCCGAGGTTCCTATTTGTCTGTTTATATAGACCTCTTGGCTCTTGCATGACCAGGTGGATGCAGGGCACTGAACTGACACTTCCCCCTGCAAACCCAGGAAACAGTCTCCAATCCAGGTGCGGCGTTTGTGTGGCCAAGCAGCACCACAACTAGACATCAACAATATGAAAGATTGCTAAACGCAATTCCGTGCTTGAGCTGCCTAACTCTAATTTACTCAGGCCACATACAAATGGTGGGGAAAACAAATACTGTAGTATTGCCAGATAGAGTGGAATTGGAATAATAAATGCAGCCAGGTACTGCAATTGAAAGAGGTGATAATGATCAAGGTAGAAGTTACTGCCACGTCACTATGCAAAAAACATGATGTAAATACCTCTAATTAAAAAAAATGTGAATTAAATATTTTTAAACTAAGTGTAAAATGCATACATACATCTTGCCTCTTGGGTATTTGGATCCATACCACGCAGCTGTAAGGTCATGTGCATTACAATAAAATGGAATGTCTGTTTTTATAATGTTTGTGTTTTGCTCTTGTGATTTACCTCTTTAAATTGTGACATTGTCGTATACGATTCGGCACATCAGTTTTATGCCAAACTTCAGCTATGTAAATCCTATGCCCATCTTACTCATGCAAAAAGAACAGAAGATGGACGGAATGCTGAACCAATCAAACATTCACCCCCAGTCACAGATCTGGGTTAAATCCATCATTGTTTTGCAATCCTCACCATTCCAGTTTAGACCCAGCCATATGCAAATCAGTCTTGACCCTGCTCCCCATGGGAACAGTCCAGCCCGAACTGCCAGGCAAGGTCCTCCCTGGACCACAAACAAGCATCCTGGGACAGGTTTCGGTGTTTCACACCTCATCAGCCAGGCTAGCTTGAATCTGGTGGCATAGCGAGCAAGGGACCCACATCTGGGCATCCCCTTCTTACCCAGTACTGCACAAAATGCTCTTATCATTAGTGAATGCCTATAGGGATTCTTCAACAAATTCTCTCTTCAAGGAGATTGCACAGGGAATGTGCTTCTCTGTATCCTAGTACATTAGTAACTCTTGACTCAAGGGAGGCACACCAAAACAAAACTATGGCACAAGATGACAGTGAATTAAGTAAAGAGTCTGGACAAATCTGACTCCTGATGCAGTGCCTCAGTCAATAGTTTGGGCGACTGCTCCCCTTATTAATGCTCAAGAAGCTTAAGAGTTTGTGTGTGAGTAAGAAAAGTGTTCCTTAACTGCAGTTATAATGCATATTTTGATTCTATGGTTGTTTAAGGAGCCAAACTTTCAGTGACTGAAAACAATCGATTTTGCGATGGTAAACCTCTTAAATTTAGAGCAATCTTTCTGTGGCAACGAAGAAGCCTATTTTACTAATGTGTCATCGATAGGATTTTTTCCACCTACGTGTTTGAATTTTGGGAGTGTGCATATTATATTAAAGGACATTTTGGGAGCTGTGTGTTTTGTAATTTTAGAATTCATGGTTGGAGTTTTGGCAGTAGTGTATTGCATAATGTAGAACACATGGTTCAAATTTTTGAAACAATGGGCCGATGTACGAAAGTGCTTTAGGCATTGCAGAACATGTGATTCCCATATGTGCAGCCTGTTCAACCTCAGAAGCACAAGTTGCAATGTACTAAAGGTACTTTACAAGTCAGAAAAGTATTTCTAACTTCCAATGTTGTTTTTGTGATTGTTTCCGAATTGTAAAGAACGAGTCACAATGATACGTATCAATGCTTTACGACCGCAGTTGCAAACCATTGACAAGCTACCAATGCCCTACATGGTGTGGTAACCCTTTTTCAAGGTGGAAGCTGTCATTGTGGTTGGTGGTGGTCGGCCTCAGTCCATCAGACTGTGGTTCCTGTGGACATCTGCATATTCCCCAGGAGAAATTCCCTTCATGCTGCCATACTGGCCTTTTTATGGACTGGGCTGCTTTTAAAACAAGCATTGGTAAAGCCAATAGTTCGCGCCAATGGGAGAGCTATTGCCTTTGTCAATTTCTTTTAGTCATGTCTTACAGCAGCATGGCTGAAAGTTAGGGGAAAAAAAGTGCTATGTTGTGGCCATCGCTCAGCGCGGAGGGTAGTGTTCCATTTTCTTAGTAAGGGATGAGCATCGTCTGCATCCTTGTAGCATCTTGAAACCCGTTAGTGTGACTTGTGGATGCTTTTTTCCCCTGGTGCAACAGGAGGGGGCAAGCAACGAAGGAAGAGGGGGTGGTGGATAGAGAGGACAGGCAACAACGGGGTGGGGGGCGCACCGGACAGGCAACAACCCAGGAGGAGGGTGAGTGGGCAGAGCAAGCAACAATGCGGGAGAGTCAAAGGAGGAAGAGTGCAAGTAAAAGGAAAAAAGTACTTTTGAAAGTGACGAGCAGTAGGAGGACACTAGGCAAAGAAGTGATGCTGGCACTCGCTTACCAAACAGAAGCCAGGAAATGAGAGCGGCAATAAAGCCAATCAGTGGTAAGCAATGGGTGGGCTCTACGCCCCCTGAAAGTAAATAAACTGTCTTGCAAGCGACAGCGCATGCACTGTTTCAAGGAAGATCTAAAGAAAAAGGGGTGGGAGTATCGGGGGACGAGATGGCACAAACTGTCAAAAAGGCAAAGGTGCCTGCCGAACATACTGAAGAGCATAAAACAACTGACAGTGCCCCCAAAACATTTAGGTGAACTAGAGTGAAGGCAGGAACGTGTTAAAGAAAAGGGCAGGGATGTGTCCTGCCTGAGTGCAAACAGCCTTTACCACACAGATATTTGCACCTTTACCACACAGTACTTTATCAAGCTGGTGGGTTGTTTTTGAATAACGTACTTTTTAATTTATTTAAAAGAGTGATTTTAAGTTTTAGGGATGAGTAAAGGTAGATAAGGGTGACTTGGGGGTTCGGGTGGGTAGAAGTAAAGGGGGGTGAGGGTGACTTTGAGAGTTGAGGGTGGGTAGAGGTAATGGCACATGAGGTTGACATGAAGGTTCAGGGGTGGGTGGAGGTAAAGAGAGCAGAGTGTGGCTTGAGGGTTATAAAGTGGGTAGAGGTAAAGGGAGGTGAGGAGGACTTAAAGGCTATGGGGTGGGTTGAGGTAAAGGGAACGTGAGAGTGATTTGAGGACTTGGGTGGATACAGCTAAAAAGAGGCAAGGGTGAGTTGTAGGCTCATGAGTTAATATAGCGAAAGGGAGGTGAGAGTGGGTAGAGGTAATGGCGTATGAGGGTGACTTGATGGTTCAGGGGTGGGTTAGAGGTAAGGGAATGTGAGAGTGATTTGAGGACTTGGGTGGGTACAGCTAAAGAGAGGCAAGGGTGAGTTGAAGGCCCGGGAGTTAATATAGCTAAAGGGGGGTGAGGGTGGGTAGAGGTAATGGGGCATGAGGGTGACTTGATGGTTCAGGGGTGGGTTAGAGGTAAGGGAACGTGAGAGTGACTTGAGGGTTCAATGCTGGGCAGAGGTAAAGGGAGGTGAGGGTGAGTTTAGGGTTCAATGGTGGGTAGAGGTAAAGGTGAAACATAAACCTTGTGAAGTCTCCACATATTTGATGATGAATAAAATATCCTGTAAATTATAAAAGAGGGAATCACCAAATAAGTAAACGTGACACCGTGTCAAACGTTAATTCAGTAAGATGCATACTGTCTGGCAGCAGTCTTAAATGAATCAATAAAAGTGAAGAGGTGGCCGTAATGTTTTTTTCGGAAATTAGTCACACGGCACAAAGTTTCTATATTGTTTTTGCATTCAGATCTTGAAAATACTGGAAAGCACCAGCTTCAATTCTGATAGTTTCAAGTTGTCTTGCAAGAAAAAGCAAAAAAAGTACCACTCTCCGAGGATTAGCAGCACGGAAGAACACTAATCAAGACATCAATCAGTAGTTGGACCATACTTCAGGGAAGAAAACACATGGACGCAAAGTGAAGCCAACAGGTGTTGTGTTGCGCTCACCAATGTAAAGTAAGAAAATAAGATTGACAGTGAAGTCAACCAATGGTAGGTAATGAGCGGGCTAAAAGCCCCTTTTTAGAGGTTTTTTTTAATGAACAGTAGATTGCTGCAAGCGACAGCACATTAACTCTTCTCAAACAAGACCTAAAAAAGAATTTTGGCATGTAGGGAATGAGAATCCTTCACTACGTGTTTAAGCATTTGCGGGGAGTTGCAGAATGCCTCTTTGCTTGTACAAATTAATGAAGCAAGCAAGAGGACTTGCGACCTACTTTCAATGCGCATTTTGTGATGCAACTAATTGTTCTATTAGTCGCATCGCAGAAAGGAGGACATGTCGCAAACCCCTCGCTGTGCAAAAAAACACCCACTGGTTTGCAACCTGCCCTTTGTACTTGAGGCCCACTGTTTTATATTGTAGAACACATAGTTCGAGCTTTGGGAAAGAGTGCGTTTATGCTGAAGAGTGCATGGGTTAAGTTTTGGGAAAAACGTTCTATATTGTAAAACACACAAGTTTTGAGAATTAAATGTTTTTCATTGTAGAACATTTAATTCGAATTTTGGGAAAGATGCATATGTTGGATAAATCACTGTTGGAGTTTTAAAAACAATAGTTTTGTGTTTGGTTCACGATTCAGGCTATGTGAACAATGTGTATAACATACTGTAGAACACAAGGTTCTTGCTATGGAAACGACGTGTTTTTGTATTGTAGAATACATGGTCTATACACTGTGAATTTTTTATTTTATTTATTTTTTACATTTTCGAATACACTGACGAGGAGAGCACAACATTGTGGTGCTCTGAAGGTGCTGAGAAATATGAGCCACAAAAAAGGGCATTCACAGAGTCAGACCTTACGTTGCTGTGTGATTGTGGTTTTGTGACCAAACCCCCGTAACTCATGTTTTCATTGCTGCCACCATTACTAATTTTTCGCCTACACTCAGGTGGATGAAAACTCCCGGTACCATATGAACATTATGTATCAGTCTGCTCCTAGGCAGTGACTGCCTGTGGGTAATACTTTAGTGGCATTACCATTTCTAGTAAACATCAGGCAAACACAAGAGCAGGAAGCTGTTGGAAAGTTCGGGCCTGCAGTATTTTTGTTCACATGCTAATTTCTGGTATCCTAAGCGCATGCAAATGGCATTTGTCTTAAAACTCCAGCTATTCGCTGCGTGAATTATTTAAGCTCCCACAACACATGCACTTTTGCTTTTCAAGCATGAGTTATAATTTAATTAAAAAACTTCTGGTGCATCGCTGGACCATTAAATATTAAAATGTTCCATGGATCACTTTCGATTATCTGCCGTTAGGAAATTCCCGAAGATGTCAGATTTTTTAAGTCCCCCCAAAGTTGCGCTCCGAATTGTCTGTTGACGCGAGGGGGGCTGTGATAATTACACGCATCCATTAGCATCAGGAAGAGGGAAACTTTGGGGAGCCTTAATGGGCAGGTCTCCGTGACAGCTAGCAGAAAACATTTGGCGTGATTAAGGATGGATTTTGAATACAGTTGAATCTATCCTCTCATTACGGCAGCTCGGGGAAAGTTGCACTAAAAATGTTAAAATCCCCAGAAGGGGAGCCGCGTGGCGGGCGGCTGGGCTTTGAAACCCTCCGTGACCGTCAACGGAATTACCCTCGTCTCTCTGTGCCTTTCAGCTGTCGAGATGCATCTTGCAAAGCCCAGCCTTCGCTCCCTTGCTTCCTCGACACGTCAACCTTTTGTGCTCTGTGTTGCAGATTGTGCGGAGGTACATCAAGGACTGGCTGGAGAGGAAGAAGCCTCCGTTTGGGGCGATCAGCAGCTGCGTCCTCCTCATGATCATCTACACCACCTTCTGCGACACCTTCTCCAACCCCAACATTGACCTGGACACCTTCAGCTTGGTTGTAATCGTGTTTATAAGTAAGTTGCACACCGTGGAGACTGCTGCTTGGCGTATTCGGCCCATATGTCGCTTGCACTGGGTTTAAGACCTTTTTTGTATTACTTCAGGGTGAGAAATTAAATCAGTTGGCATGGAAAGCTGTGTCATCTTGAAGAAATAGACCTATTGAAAGATGCAGTACCTTATCTGAACCAACTTAAGCATTGCACATAAATTGACATGCGATTACTTTCTTGAGATGAACAAATGTGTAATGTATTGCAGCATCATTACTAAACTGATCCGATCCAGAAGAAGATATTACATCCTCCATATATGTATTCTGTAGGTGAAATCAATTGACTAAAACTGCAAAGTGAACTCCTATGATCCTTCTTTGAACTCTATTGATGTATTTCTTAACGTTTTTATATCATATTTTTCAACAATTCCTTGTGCCCGATAGTGTAGACAATATCAAACAGCAGAGACAATCCGGCAATGAGCTATTGTAAGGTTCGCCACTTAAAATAGGAGAGACCTAGTGCTTAACCTAGGTCCAGAAATACACAAAAGCCGAAGGATGGGTTACCAAACACCTCAGCCGTTCTACAATCTATCTGCAATAGCAGTAAGACACAAACACTAATAGTGTGTGCCTGAAGAAAAATGCAAATCGCATTTGAGGACCGAACCATAAATATCTTGAAGGAAATCAGACAACTAATGCCTGAGTGTAGAGAGGGAGAGTGAGTGTCTCAGTGACAGAACCACAGAGAGAGAGTGCCTCTGAAAGTCAGTAGACAGACTCCATGTGAATCAGACCATAAATGCTCATGAGGATTGATAGTCCTGTATTGTGTGGCAGTGGGAGTCATTGAATGTGTAAATAGAGATACAGAAAGGAAGTGCCTGGGAGTAGATGATGACAATGTGTGTAAGAAGAGGCAACAGTGTGTGCCTAACGGTTGATCAATAAGTATACAAAACAATGATGAATGGAATGCTTAAGTTAATCTCAGGCATGGTAATCACTCGGGACGCATCCTTATTCATCGTTATTTTGCACACCATGCCACCTCAGTTTGGACCCAGCTATATGCAAATCAGTCTTGACCCTGCTTCAACAGGAACAATCCAGCTCAAACTACCAAGCCAGGTCCTCCCTGAACTGGAACACAAACAACCCAGGACTGATTTTGCCCTAGTTATGGGCTCATCAGCCAGGTTTGGCTTGGTTCCAGTGACACAGTGTGTATGTGACCCACCTCTGGGCATACACGTCCTACTTAGGGTGACACAATAAGTATACAAAACAGTGATGGATTGAATGCTTGAATTAATCTCAGTCACTGGTAATCACTCAGGCTGCATCCCAATCCATCGTTATTTTGCACACCAGGCCACCTCAGTTTGGACCCAGCTAAATGTCAGTCTTGACCCTGCTGCCAGTGGCTGAGATTAATTCAAGCATTCCATCCACCACTTTTCTATACTTTAGTATGTCGCCCTTAGTGGGACGGGTATCCCCAGACGTGGGTCCCGTGTACACTGTGTCACTGGGACAAGCTATATTCGACTGAGCCCATAGCAAGGGCGAAATCGGTCCTGGATTGCTTTTGTTCCGGTTCAGGGAGGACCTGGCGTGGCAGTTCGGACTGGATTAATCCTATTAGAGCAGGGTCAAAACTGATTTGCACATAGCAGGGTCCAATCTGAGGTGCCATGGTGTGCAAAATAACGATGGACTGGGATGACCTGACCTTCTGGCCTGGTACCCGCTTTCCCTCCCCGCAGCTCCGCCTGGCCGTCGCCGCCGCTGACTGGGAAGTGCAGGGTTCGAGACCGCTCTCGACCTGCTCTCCGTGTTTGCCCTGTTTTGCTTGCTGTGGTGTCTGGTTTCCATTGTTGTGGTTTTTCTTGCCAATCTCTGTCTATTTTGCCTTTCTCTCCACTCTGTTATTTCTGTTATTTTTGCCTTCTCTCCACTTGTTAATTTTCTCGGCGCCTGTTTAACCCCACGTCCCCTCCCACTCGGTCGCTTCCCGCCTTTCCCGCCTCCCAGCTGCACTTTCCCTTCCTCCTCCCCTATTTAATGGAGGCCGCAGCACGCTGCGCGGAGGATCGAGCGAGTGCCCTGACCTTCTGGCCTGGTACCTGCTCTCCCTCCCGCAGCTCCACCTAGCCGTCGCCGACTGGGAAGAGCAGGGTCCGAGACCGCTCTCGACCCGCTCTCCGTGTTTGCCCTGTTTTGCTTGCCTTGGTGTCTGGTTTCCATTGTTGTGGTTTTTCTTGCCAATCTGTCTATTTTGCCTTTCTCTCCACTCTGTTATTTCTGCCTTCTCTCCACTTGTTCATTTTCTCTGTGCCTGTTTAACCCCGCGGCCCCTCCCACTGTGCCGCCTTTCCCGCCTCCCAGCTGCGCTTTCCCTCCCCCCTCCCCTATTTAATGGAGCCAGCTGCATTTCCGCGCGCAGCGGGCGCGCCAAAGGCAAGCTCGTCTGTGACCTGACCAGCGCCAGGAAACCTGGATCTCCGGCCATCCACTGCTACTACTCAGCCACCCTCCTCGCACTCAACCCCGGAAGAAATAACAACTGCCAGCAGTCCACGCCGAACACGACACACGGCCAGTTCTCCTGCCGCCACTGCCGCAAATCCTTCACCACCGCCCCGCCGTAAACACCACCGACGCCCTAAAGTGCATCCTCCTCAACGTCCGCTCCATGCACAAGCGCGCTGTAGAGATCTGGAACCTCCTCGACTCCCTCTCATCCGACGTTGCCTTTTTCACAGAAACCTGGACCAACGCCTCCTCCGCCCCGGACATCGCCATCGCCATCCCAGAAGGATACAAGATCCAGAGGAAGGACCGCCCCAACCAACCGTGAGGAGGACTCGCCATCGCACACAAAAAAAACCTCCATCTCTCCACCTCAAGCGACAACTTCCCCGCGGCCGAACACCTGCACTTCCAGGTCCGGACCAGCCCCAACTCCACACTCTGCGGCACCCTCTCCTACAGACCCCCGGGCCCCTGAGCCCTCTTCGCCGACTCCATCACCGACTTAATCGCCCCCCACGCCATCGCCTCCATGGACTACACACTCATAGGAGACCTCAACTTCCACCTTGACAACCCCAGCAACCCCAACACCACTACCCTCCTGGACAACCTCGCCAACATAGGACTAAAGCAACTCGTCACCACGCCGACCCTCAAGGCAGGACACACCCTCGACCCCATCTTCGCAGGAGGAAACAACATTCATTTCAGCCACACCACGCAACCCCCCTGGACTGACCACCACTGCATTCACGTCCTCGTCGACAAACCCAAACCGCCCAACCTTGCTCCACGCCCACCACGAAGAAACTGGAGCAAAGTCACCGAGGAGCAGCTCAACTCCTTCCTCAACCGCATCACCCCCACGGCTGAAACCGACGCCAACCTCGCAGCCAACGAATTTCACACGTGGATTTCCAACTGCGCAAACAAACTCGCCCCACTACGCAACGCCGACAGACACCGCCATAGTAAAGCCACCTGGTTCACCACCGACCTCCAAGAAGCCAGACACACCTGCAGACGCCTCGAGAAGAACTGGAGAAATAGCAAGACATCCAAAAACCACTCCACCTACAAAAACGCCATGACAGAGTACCACCAACGCATCAGAGCCACCATAAGAACCTTCATCCACAACAAAATCCTCGCCAACGCCAGCAACTCGAAGGAACTCTTCAGCGTCATCCAGGAATTCACCAAGCCCACCAGCGAAGGCATGGACATTACCCCTTCCCAGAACCTCTGCGACAAGCTCCGATCCTACTTCCACCTGAAGATCAAAAACCTCTGACAACTTCAACGACCAGACTCCCGACCCAGCAATCACCACGCCCCCCGACAGCACCAGATAGCCCACCATCTCCTCCTGGACCCCGGTCACAACCGAAGAGACCACCTCCACAATGAAGGGCATCCACTCAGGGGCTCCCAACGACCCCTGCCCACCTCACATCTATCTCAAGGCCTCCGCCGCCATCGCGCCAGAATTAAGTCGCACCATCAACACCACCTTCAAGACCGGCGCCTTCCCCGACGACTGGAAACGTGCAGAAGTCAGACAAGAAACCATCAGCAGATCCCACGAACCTCAAGAACTACCGGCCCATCTCGCTCCTCCCCTTCGCTGCAAAAGTCGCCGAAAAGACAGTCAACGCACAACTAACCAGGTTCCTCGAAGACAACGCCATCCTCGACCCCTCTCAATCCAGATTCCGCAGCAACCACAGCACCGAGACCGCCCTACTCGCCGCCACGGACGACATCCGCTCCCTCCTCGACCCAGGCCACACCACAGCCCTCATCCTACTCGACCTGTCAGCAGCATTCGACACCGTCTCCCACCACACACTCGCCGCCAGACTACACACTGCCAACATACAAGGAACCGCCCTCGACTGGATCCGCTCGTTCTGTCGTGTGCATGGAGCGTGGCTGTCACGAGCGTGGCATTCTTGTCACAGCTCGTGACTGTCTCGCTCTGAGTAAACATGTTATGTTTTGATTAAATGTGGAAGGTTGGGAGGTACCAGAGTTTACCGTTGGTGTCATTCTACTTGTAACCTGTGAATGAACTACATGGACTTTCCTTGAATAAACCTCGTTTTGAAGTATCCGCCTTCTCTCTGCCTGATGATTATCGTAACCGGACACTTTCTAACACGTTCCTCACTTGCAGGAGCCAGAGGATCAGACTGTCACCCTTCCTCTCCGAACCCACGGAAATCAACTGCGGAGTACCCCAGGGATCGTCGCTCAGCCCTACCCTCTTCAACATCTACATGGGCCCCCTCGCCGCCATCGTCAGACAACACGGCCTCAACATAGTGTCCTACGCCGACGACACCCAACTTATCCTCTCCCTCACCAAGGACACCACCAGACGCAGATTCCAGGAAGGAATGCAAGACGTCGCATCCTGGATGAGAAACAGCTGCCTGAAGCTCAACTCGGAGAAGACAGAAGTCTTCGTACTCTGAACCACCCCAGCAGCATGGAACGACACCTGGTGGCCCACCGCCCTCGTCACCCCTCCCACCCCCACAGAGCACGCCAGAAACCTCAACATCGTACTCGACTCCTCCCTCTCCATGAACCGACAGGTCAACGCCATCACCTCCAGCTGTTTCAACACCCTCCGCATCCTCCGCAAGACTTTCAAATGGATCCCCCGAGTCAAGGAAGACAGTCACCCACGCCCTCATAACCAGCAAGCTCGACTACGGGAACGCTCTCTACGCCGGCATCAACAAGTCTTTACTCCGCAAGCTCCAGACGATACAGAACACCGCCGCCAGACTCGTCCTCGGCCTCCCCCGACATGAACAAATCAGCCAACACCTACGGAACCTTCACTGACTCCCCGTCAAAAAGAGAATCACCTTTAAAATACTCGCCCACGCCTACAAATCCCTCCACAACACCGGACCCCAGTACCTCAACGAGAGAATCACCTTCCAAGCACCCAAGAAAAACCTCTGATCCGCCAACCACGCTCTCGCCGAAACCCCACGCATACGCAGAGCCAGATCAGGGGGAAGAGCCTTCTCCTCCATCGCGGCCAAGACCTGGAACGAGCTCCCGATCGACATCAGACGCGCCCCCACCCTGAACGCTTTCAGGAAGCCCTCAAAACCTGGCTCTTCAACTGAACGGAGCTGCAGACCCTACCCCCCCACAACCCACCCCCCCACTCCCCTCCTAGCGCCTTGAGACCCTCGCGGATGAATAGCACGCTTACAGTTCCCTGATTGATTGATTGATGTGGCCCAAGTAATTACCAGTGGCTGAGATTAATTCAGCCATTCCGTCTAACAATTTTGTATACTTCAGTAACGGTTGAGCAAGACGCTGAATGTATCATCAGATAGGATGATGATTAGTGCTTACTGGGTAAATCAGACATTGAGTCTGACATGCCCTTCACATTTGAAATCATGTCTGGGCCCTTTTGATGTCTTCTGTCTTTAGAGATTCTATAAACATTTTGATGTTGAACTTTAGGGTTTGACCTCTGCATCTTCATATTTGAGATGATCCAGCATCAAGCTCGCACATGATGCTAGATGCAAAGTAGGACAGCCACCACTCATTTTAAATGGAAGAAAGAAAACCGAGGCAGACGTGGGAAGAATTCACTGGGAAATTGTGTCAGGTGAAGGGCTCGGACAGAGAGCGTGAGGGCGCAAAGGAGAGATTTGAGGTTATGCAACTATAGTTGAGAACTAAAGCTCCAATTAGCTGAAACTAGAATAAGACGAATGTAAAAAAAGAAAAGCTGATTGCCGGAAACTTCATAATATGTTTTCTCCAAACAAACTACAGAGAAAGTTCGACAGGGACATGGTGGATAGGGTGACCAGGCATCCTGGTTTTTGATCTGTCCCGGCAGATTTCACTAAATGCAGCATTTGTCCCGGTTTTTGCAGATAGGCAACTTAAGAAACGTTTCTGTATTCTAGTCCACTATTAGGTACTACCCTTTTCAGAAATCAATTTAATTTGCAGTTATTACATTTAGTATAAAAGTAATATTCTATTTATTCCCCTTAGTGCCTCGGTAGCTGTGTTTTCTACTTTGGTGATGCGGACTTTGAATTCATTGTGCGCCTTTCTGTCCATGTGAAATTGTAGTCCTACCTTTTTTGTGTGAAATGTCCCGGTTTCCTGGTTTAAAAATATGGTCACCCTAATGCTGGAGTTAAAAAAAAAAAAAAAAAAAAAGCAGAAATAAACACAGGAAGTGCACGGTAAATGTTGGTCTCTGATACCAGGAGCAGGGTGGGCCGAGGTGGTTGAGTATGGGCTGTTTCGGCCTCCCAGGCTCTCTCTACCCTGACTGAAAACAACACCGAAGAGCAGCACATGTACATGCAATTGCCTCTCCTTAGCAATTCGTCAATATATAATTAATTCATCAAGACAGCGGGGATCCACCAGATTCACGCCTCGGCGTATTGTTGAAATTGAACACATGAAAAACAAAGAAATAATTACTTGGCAAGGCCTCGAGAAATACGTCCGATAATATATTTATTTCCACAAAATGCGTGTTCAAGTTAGTGCTGTGTTATACATGTATGCATACATCTTGTTACGTTATACAGTCTCCAGCTACAAAAAGTGTGCCTACTGTGACTCACTGAAGGAAATAAACATAGTGCGATAAAAAGTGTTTGCCTGTGATTACAGTGCCAGCCATTGACGCTGGGCACCCACTGAGCCTTCTGCCCGTTTCCACAAATAAACCAAGTATGTAATTTAATCAGCAGAACAGCTTCGAGTGCTATCACTTCCTGGTTATTAATACACATGTAATGTTTTCTTTCAGTATTTTTTGTCCAGCTGAGCTTCATGTTTTTAACGTTCCTCTTTTCCACGAGGTATGTACAATTTCAATACTATTTACATATATTGGGAGCGGGGCATAGGGTGAGAGGGCCCGCTTAAAATGGCTGCAAAGACCAACACTGAATTAGCCGTGGAAACACGAAAACTGACCAGTGTTTTGTCTTGCAGTCCTGTAACTTGTATAGTAATGGGTATGTAGTACTCGCCTTATTGATTCTGGCCAGTTGTCTTGCCATCAGTCTCTCACGTGGGCATTGTATTATTTGTTCCATTAGTACAGCTGTTTTATCAAGCCTACTGTAGGAAGAAGAGAGAGAGATGGAGGAACAAATATGAGGGAATCAAAAACCTCTTGAACGTTGTCGTCAGGAATAAACTAAATTCTGTTGCTATGTTTGTGCTGTGTGCCACTTGCAGCTTTAACGTGCAAGAGCTTCTGCACATGCTGCACCTAATCCATGCAGGTCTGGTGTGCAGGGGCGCAATACTTTCTGGCCACCTGTGTTGTACCTCAGTTCTTTGTCATTGATCCTTCTGCAAGTCACACTGATTATTCCATGCCTCTTCAGGGAAAATGTTTCTAGTCCTTCTTTTCTTTTTGCCCTTAGTTGTACGTTACAGTTACCTCTCTTCACGGTCCTTCTTTGCGAAGATATGTTCTCCTGGTTTCTGTTGGCATCCTTTTCTGTCATGTGGCATGCCAGATGCTCTCTCTCAGGACACAGTGAACATGTGCGTTGCGCAATGCCAGCTCTGTGTTTTTTTTCCCCCTAAATGGTGCTAGTGACAGCGTCTCACAGTCTCAACTATCCCCCACACATACGCACAGCGCCAAGACGTGCAACATGCTTCCACCATGTCATTCAAATCTCATGCACCTCACCCATCATATCCCACATAGGCCAAGCTACAAACAACATCCTGCGCACCATGGACTCTGAAGGGCATCCAGGAACCTGATACACATCAGAGCGTTTTACAGCCTAGCCAAGGAGATGAAGCTCAATCTAAATCATTCAGTTTGACTACTCAGAAAACTTTTCATGCTTTGTAAAGAGTATAGAAAGTCCAATATAATTACCATACAAGAGACCATAGTTTATGGGCCTTTGACTTCGGCGTTAATCTGCAGCAAATTCATTGGTAGTTTGATTAGGACACAGAGCTCCCTTCACCCCTCCACCGTTTTGGTATCTTTATATAATGGGGGGCGAAAGGAGCCGTGGGAGCTGGTCACTGACCGGCCATTTTTACATTAAAAGAACAAAAAGAGAAGATATAATATGACTAAGTGTATATTTGTAAAGGTGTAGTAGCTACTGTAGGAAAGTGTCCCTTTTGCATGGTTACCCCCCCCCCCACACTTTTTGCCTGACATCTGATGCAACCGGACTTGATGTGCCCTGGGTCCCTGCCAATCAGGTTCCTAGGGCCTGTGTTCTTTCCCAAACTGTACCTTTGTACCCACAATTGGCACATCCCTGGCCACAGGTAAGCACCTCGCAAAAGGTACCATAGGCACTTTGACAAGGGAATGCCCCTAAGGGCTGCAGCACCTATTGTGCCACCCTTAGAGACCCTGTACCTTAACCCCCACACACTGCCATTGCAGGCTGTGTGTTATGGTGCAGATGAAAATGAAGAGTCGACATGTCACACATCCCTGTGTGCCATGCCTGCAACCCACTGCCTGAGGCATATGTAAGCCACCCCTCTAGCAGGGTGCACTAGCCCTCAGGTGAGGGTACAGTGGCTAAGTGCACTCTTAAACATTGTAAGTGCAATAAAGCCATAAAGAGTATATGGTCTGGGAGTTGGTCATTACGAACTCTGCAGCTCCATAATGGCTTTACTAAAATCTGGGAAGTTTGGTAGCAAACGTCTCAGCACATTAAACCCACACTTATGCCAGTGTGGGATTCAATGAAAAATTCACTCAGAGGCCATCTCAGAGATGTCCTCTGAACAACGACCAGCCCTGGTGTGGTGCCTGAATGGCGGCCCGCCATTTGCCACCACCAGACAGGTTTCTGGACCCCTGGGTAGAGAGCCTCTGCTCTCTGGGTTCAGAAACAAAACCCATCCTGGGCAGAGGTGTCATACCTCCTCCCCCAGGATGGGCTGGGTCTACGATGGGGAAGCTTCAAAGGCGGGCCGCCTTTGGAAGCTGTCCCTGCCGCCTTTGGAAGCTGTCCCTGCCTTTTGCTGCCCCCAGCAACTGTCTCCCATCGGTTCTGCTCCCCACTTTGGGCGGGAGATTCAGCGCGAAAACCAAGCTAGGAAGAGAGATGCGAGGTAAAGCACACATCTCAGTCACCTCCATCTTGATGATGAGGGGTCGCAGACAATTGGGGAGAGGCTCATGCCCCCCTCCCACTGGAGGTTGGCATAGTAGGGAGTGTATCCACCCCAAGGAAGGGACCCATTGGTCCCGACCTGCAAACCTCTTTTAACTCCCCTAAATTTAGTATTTAGGGGCAACCCAGAACCTTACCTCCTCAGATTCGAGGAAGAAAGAAGGACCGAAGACCCGTGCTGACCCAGGAAGAAAACACATCAACCACTTTGGCCCCAGCCCTACCGGCCTGTCCCGACTTTGACCTGCCTACAGCAAGAACCCCGGTGAGTCCAGCATCCCCCAGAGGCCGGAGGACCTACCCTGCACTTATCTAACAGACTCTGTCTCTCGTGAGCACCGGATTTGCTCAAGCCAAAACTCACCCATAGAATCCAGATCCAGGCGGCTTTGCAATTCTGCTCCACTCTGCACCCGACGCCCACGGCCCGAGTTCGAGTGGCCCAACACCACGAGTAGGTCTCTCCAGCGATCCTGACCTTGGATCTAGTGAACCCCAACCTGCTTCAGGCCGACGCCTGCAGCCTCAATCTGAAGTGTCCCCCCAACCGTGACCGGAGCTGGTAAAGAAACCCAATGCCAAAAGACACCCCTGCACCCGATGCCCCACGTCCTTGGGTGGCCCAACCGACAGTGGCCAGGCATCCCCCAAGAACCCAACTTACCTCTCCAGCCAGTGGTCGCCTTCAGGAAGCCTCCCTGGCCGAGCCTGCAGCAACTTAGCCGAACTAAAGGTCTCCATTGGAATCCACAGGGTCCCCGACGTCTTCTTGGCACACTGCACCCGGCCGCCCCTGTGCCGCTGGTGGTGCAGCTCCTGTGCTTTATTTTTGGCCCCTGCAGTGCTGATCTTAATCCCAGGAGCTTTGCTCCCACAGTCAAGTGGCCTGCTCGTGAGCAGTTCATGACCGAAGGCCCCCTTAGCCCCAATGGCTAACATTGGGCCCCTGCACTTTGCACCCGGCCGCCCCAGTGCAGCTGGTGGTGCAACTTGAGTGCCTACCTAGACTTTGGGGAACTTTGGTCCTAACATCTAAAACTCCCACTCATAATGCGTTTACTTACCTGTGAAACCGATAACCATTTTTCTCCCATAGGAACCAATGTTACGAGTTCTTGTTCCAAAAATGTTGTTGAGCTGACTTTGTATGAAAGAAAAAGTAACTTAACTGCAAACCCTAAAAAGTCTTACTTACATTGTATTGTGAGATCCCCAGTGTGGCATCTAGACATACCACCCAGAGTAGTCGATGTAATCTAAAAGTAATCTAACGGTATTCCAAAAGTAATTGCTGTGTAATTTAAACTGCTTTTTGAACCAGTACCAACCTGTAAAAATTGCAAATCCATTCCCAGTTGCATTTCTCTGTAAAATCTTGCTATTGAAAGTACATTTTACCTACCTGTACCAAATCCTGCTTGGTTCTAGAAATAAAACATAAGTATACCTTTTTTATACTTACCCAATTGGTCTGGATTCTGTCTCTGAGTGTTCGTAGTCAGTCCTTGATTGAATGAATACAATAAATGCTAACACACCCTCTGGATAAACATAAGTGCTTGCCCGCACTACCACAAAGAGAGCTGTTAGTACGTATCTAATTTAGCCATTGCTATACCTCTGGGGACTTCCTGGAATCTGTGCACACTATACCTTACTTTGGTATAGTATATACAGAGCCAGCTTCCTACATTGGTGGATCAGCAGTGGGATGTAAACCCTTGCATTTATTGGACTAACTTAGTCAACCTCTGATCACATGACAAGAATCCAAAAATTGACTTTAGTACTACTCATTTTTTGAATTGACTATTTTCCAAATCTCTAAAAAGTCTTGATATGGCCATGAATTAAGTCCCTGTAGCATTTTTAGAAAAAGTAAAAGTCACTGAAGTTAGGGGGGAAGCACTTAGAACGTTTTTGTGTAGGTCTTCTGAAAAGAACCCCACTTTAGGAAAATAATGAGCAACAAAGGGGATATGACTGAGGAGCTCAACCTCACCCCTTACTCCAAGCTAAGGGTTAGGGAGCTAAGGCTTCTCTGTAAAGCTAGAAAAATAAGAACAGGGTCAAACCCTACCCGAATAGAACTCCTGGAGTTTCTGGCAGGGTATGAAAAGGACCACCCCTCTCCTGATGAGTAGGACTCACAGGGAGATGGGGATGGTAGTGAGGGGGGTGAGGTCTTTAACCCTTCACCTCAACTCCTTAGGGAGGAAGGGAACTTTGAGCTCCCCACTTCCAAGCCAGGGAGTAGAGGGTCTAGTAACTGCAGAGGTAGGCTAGACTCTGTACAAGACAGTGAAGACAACTTCACTGAAGAGGACAACATTTTAGCAAGGTTGACCAAGAGACTAGATATAGAAGATAGGCTCCTAGCACTAGAAAAATAGAGAGCAGATATGAACCTAGGTCCCATCAATAGTCGCAGCAATACTAAAAACCGAGCGAGATAAAGATCCTATGATCCTAAAATCCCCAGAGGGATTGTCCCTAAATTTGAAGATGGTGATGATATCACTAACTGGTTCACAGCCTTTGAGTGGGCTTGTGAAGCCTGAAAAAGAGAGGAAGTCTCACTGGGGGGCACTCCTTTGGGAACTGTTTTCTGGTAAGTGCAAAGACAGACTTCTGACCCTTACTGGGGCAGAAGCAGAGTCCTATGAACTCATGAAGGGCATGCTGATTGAGGGACTCACTACTGAGGAATACAGAATTAAATTCAGGGGGGCTCAGAAATCCCAGAGTCAGTCCTGGGTGGAATTTGTAGACTACTCAGTAAAGACACTAGGTGGCTGGTTGACTGGAAGTAAAGTGCAGAATTATGAAGGACTTTATAATTTGTTTATGAAGGAACACAGTTCAAGTAACTGCATCAATAAAAGGTTGCATCAGCATCTAGTAGACCTAGGTCCAATTTCTCCACAAGAATTGGGAAAGAAGGCGGACCACTGGGTCAAGACAGGGTGACCAAGACCACCACGGGGGTGACCAGTGTTTGGGGTCCCCTTTGAGAGCGTAGGTGTGGATATAGTGGGTCCACTTGAGCCTCCCACCACCTCAGGAAATAAATTCATACTGGTGGTAATGGATCATGCCACCAGGTATCCTGAAGCCATTCCACTTAGGACTACTACAGCCCCTGTGGTAGCCAAGGCTCTCATTGGTGTCTTCACAAGGGTAGGGTTTCCTAAGGAGGTAGTATCAGACCGAGGTTCCAACTTCATGTCTGCATACTTGAAGCACATGTGAGATGTGTGGAGTGATCTATAACTTCACAACACATTACCAACCACAAACCAATGGCCTTGTCAAGAGATTTAATAAGACTTTGAAAGACATGATACTGGTACTCCTTGAACATCTCAAAAGGAGATGGGATGTTCTGTTACCCTTCCTGCTTTTTGCCTAGAGAGAGGTGCCTCAGGAGGGAGTAGGGTTTTCACCATTTGAACTTCTGTTTGGCCACCCTGTAAGGGGACCACTTTCTCTTGTGAGGGAAGGATGGGAGAAATCCCGTCATGTACCAAACCAAGATGTGGTGAACTATGTACTAGGCCTCTGTTTCATTATGGCAGAGTACATGCAGAAAGCATCCAAGAATCTTGAGGCCAGCCAGGAGCTCCAGAAGCTCTGGTATGACAAAAAAGCTGCACTGGTAGAATTCCAACCCAGGCAACAGGTGTGGATTTTGGAGCCAGTGTCATCAAGGGCTCTCCAGGGGAAATGGAGTGGCCCTTACCCTATCCTGGAAAAAAGAGTGAGGTCACCTACTTGGGTGACCTGGGCACTGGCAGGTCCCCCAAAAGGGTGATACATGTGAACCAACTCAAACTCTATTGTGACTGGGCTGATGTAACCATGTTGATGGTTACTGATGAGGATCAGGAAACAGAGAGTGAACCTCTCCCTGGCCTCCTCTCCTACAGCCCCCTAGATGGGTCAGGAGATGGGGTTGTCTATTCAGATACCTTCTCTGCCCAACAGCAGGCTGATTGCAGACAGTTTCTGCAACAATATGCACAGTTCTTTTCCTTAACCCCTTGTCAGACTCCCTGGTGTACCTATGATGTGGACAGTGGAGACAGATTGCCTGTCAAGATCAACATCTATTGCCAGTCTGATCAAGTTAAGGAAAGCATCAAGGCTTAAGTCGGTAAGATGCTGGAGTTGGGGGTCATTGAGCCTTCTGAAAGTCCCTGGGCCAGCCCAGTGGCCCTAGTCCCCAAACCTCATCCACAGGTGTAAAGAGAGAAATGAGGTTTTGTGTGGACTACAGAGGCTTCAGTGCTGTCACCAAGACAGATGTACACCCCATCCCTAGAGCTGATGAACTAATAGATAAGTTAGGGGCTGCCAAGTACCTAGGTACCTTTCACTTAACTGCAGGGTACTGCTGCAAAAGAAAATACATCACTCTCCACATCTAATGGGCACTTCCAGTTCACTGTGATGCCCTTTGGTCTAAGGAATGCCCCTGCCACCTTCCAAAGGTTGGTGAATCAAGTCCTTGCTGGGTTGGAAGGCTTTAGTGCCGCTTATCTTGATTATATTGCTGTGTTCTTCCTGGCGGGATCACCTGGTCCACCTGGGTGAGGTTTTACAGGCCCTGCAAATTGCCCTATCTGGCATCCAAGTGCCAGATAGAGCAGGGAACTGTTGTGTACTTGGGCCATCTTGTAGATGGAGGCTAAGTCCAACCCCTCCATCCCCAAATCCAGACAATTCTGGATTGGGAAGCTCCAACAACCCAGACCCAAGTCAGGGTATTATTTGGCTTGACTGGTTACTATAGTAGGTTTGTGAAGTGATATGGGTCCAGTGTGACTCCCCTCACAGAGCTCACCTCCAACAAGATGCCCATGAAAGTGAGCTGGACAGTTGGCTGCCAAAAGTCTTTTGATACCCTAAAAGAGCCAATGTGCTCAGCACCTATTCTCAAGGCTCCAGATTACTCCAAGCAGTTCATTGTGCAGACTGATGCCTCTGAGTTAGGGATAGGAGCGGTCCTATCCCAGACAAATGATGATGGACAAGACCAACCTGTTGCTTTCATAAGCAGAAGGCTACTCCACTGGGAACAGCGTTGGATTGCCATTGAGAGGAAGGCCTTTGCTGTGGTTTGGTCCCTGAAGAAGTTGAGACCATACCTGTTTGGTACTCACTTCCTAGTTCAAACTGATCTCAGACCTCTCAGATGGCTGATGCAGATGAAAGTAGAAAATCCAAAACTTTTGAGGTGGTCCATCTCCCTACAGGGAATGGACTTTACAGTGGAACATAGACCTGGGACTTCCCATGCCAATGCAGATGGCCTTTCCAAAATTTTCCACTTAGACAATGAAGACTCTCTTGGGAAAGGTTAGTCTCATCCTCATTCGTTTGGGGGGGTGAGGGATGGGGTTGGGAAAGTGCCCCTTTTTGACTTGATGTGCCTTGGGTCCCTGCCAATTAGCTTCCCAGGGCCTGTGTTCTTTCTCAAAACTGTACCTTTGTACCCACAATTGCCACATCTCTGGCCACGGATAAGCCACTTGTAAAAGGTACCATGGGTACCAAGGACACTGTGACCAGAGAGGGCCTCTAAGGGCTGCAGCACCTATTGTGCCACCCTTTGAGACCCTGTACCTTAACACCCACACACTGCCATTGCAGGCTGCATGTTTTGGTGCAGAGAAAAGTGAAGTCAACATGGCACACATCCCTGTGTGCAATGCCTGCAAACCCACTGCCTGAGGCCTAGGTAAGCCACCCCTCTAGCAGGGTGCACTATTCCCTTAGGTGAGGATACAGTGGCATGTGCCCGGTACCCCTACCGTGTCGAAGTGCATTCTTAGACATTATAAGTGTAGTAAAGCTATAAAGAGTATATGGTCTGGGAGTTGGTCATTACGAACTCCACAGCTCCATAATGGCCTTACTAAAACGTGGGAAGTTTGGTAGCAAACTTCTCACCACATTAAACCCACACTGATGCCAGTGTGGGATTCAATATAAAATTCACTCAGAGGGCATCTTGGAGATGCCCCTGAACAACCACCAGCCCTGGTGTGGTTCCCAAACCCCGAGGTCTGTTGAGTAAAACAAACAACTGGTGCTGAGAGGTGGGGCAATTGTAGCTGGTAAGTGTTGATGCTGTAGTTGGAGTAGCAGCTTGGCAACTGAAAGCAAGGTGGAATTTCCATGAAAAAAACTGGTATCAATTAGCCAAAAATGTGTAAGTACTGTAGTACCACAGTTGTAAAGCAACAGGAATGAATGTGAACAGTCTTTTATAAGGGTAAACCGGATGTGAGCTTGTTAGTATTAAAGTGATGCGCAAATGTAGAGCGGTTTCTGTTGTTGAAAAGTCTAGTCTCTTGCTCATGTGCTTTGGACATGAGGACAGTGTTATCCCACTTCCCATTGTCATTACCATCGGGAGCGTTGCTTCATTCGGGGTGGGAGGGGCACCCCCCAGATAAATACATTATTGGCTTTGTAATTGGGTTTTAGGGCTCTGAGTTAGGTCTGCTGTGTCTGTGTCGATTTTTCCTGTCATACTGATTTCACTACGAGGTTATAACTTCTTCTTTTTTTAAAATCAGAAACGTAAATATATTTAAGCCCAGATTTACAAAGATTTTGCGTCATTGCTGCATCGCTTTTTTGACGCAACCCTGATGCAAAATTTTTATAACAAAAAGTAACACAAAGCAGCACATTTCACTGCCTTGTTTTACTTTGCATCAGGTAGGCGTTCCATGGATGGTGCATGAGCATTCCCTTGCATCCACCCATAGATGTTGATGCAAACTCATATTTACAAAGCGTTGTAGACCTGGGTTTGCGCCAAAATGGTACGCCTGCCTCAGGCTGGTGTAACGAGGGGAAGGATCTTTATTTCTCCTTG
Organism: Calotriton arnoldi; assembly: GCA_963921515.1. Lineage (NCBI taxonomy): Eukaryota > Metazoa > Chordata > Amphibia > Caudata > Salamandridae > Calotriton > Calotriton arnoldi. The sequence goes on from CAWUFW010021614.1 coordinate 98,350, forward strand.
TCATTTCCTCTTTGCATGTGTGCTGCATTTTGCAACACACATACAAAGAATAAAAAACTATCCTTACCACAACATAGACATTCTTGCAGTATGGGGCAAGGGTGCCTGCGTTGGGGCTAGGTAACCCAAAGTGCACCAGCGCATTGAGAGAGCAGAATCATCCCATTTCTGTGAAGATATGGCTCAGTTGTGCTCTCTTCAGGTGATACAACACAGCGCAGCAACTTTGCTTTGCTTTCTAAAATGCACTGTTGTGACCAGTTTACCAAAAAAATTGCAAATCTGCGCCCATAGAAGTACTCTGTGAATGGATGCATATGTACAACTTTTTTGAATTCACAAATATTGGCATTAGTAGATTTGGAAAGCTGTGCCAGTCTCAGGTTTCCACAAATACTACTGGCAAGCATACACCTAAACCGTAATGGGACATATGCTTGCAAATAGTCTGACTGGCAATCTCTCCAGGTAGCATTCCAAACTACTGTTTTTCACCCACTATGCTGCGTTAGACAGAGGGCATGATTTAGGATTTAGCAGATTGAATAAAGGCACACATGGTGCTGGAGCACTTTACTGCCTTTACTCCACCTGCCAAATTTAGAGATGTCCAACAGGCCAGCTAACTCTTTATTCATTAGCAGCAACCACTGTCACGGTGGTTTCCATTAATGTAGGAACTGTTTAACAGACAGTTCCGTCAAGCATGATGGCTGGCTTTCAAACTTTTTGCAAAAACAAACTCCCGAAGCAGGTGATTGTTTTTGAAAAATAGGAAACTAGTAACCTCCCCCGCACCAGTTTCCCCCCCACCGTGTAGGACAGTAAAAAAAAAAAAGACATCCGACCATCCACTTAATTAGGTTGGATTGCTTACTTACAACGATACCTACTCCGTCGAACCATTAAAGGAAGTTTTACTCTGAATTAATACATTTGACTCTGGTGTCGTAAAACTTGCGGCCTACGCGACCCAAAATCAGCTTGGCAAGGCTTGAGTGTGGTGGACAGGATACTCTATCACTGTTGCAAGAGAGACCAACTTAATTTAAATCAGTACTGACCCTACTCCTCATGCATACAATCCATCACAAACCTTGGTCACCTCACACATTCACCCTATGGCTTTTTTAGTTGGGAAATGTGAGATCCACACCCTCCAAATTACACTGCCTAAGCTACGCCCCTGATTACAATGTGGGCAGTGAGCTCTATGGAAACAGCTGCCGCTTACGTTGTGGTGGTGAGAGGACTAGGATGCTGCAAGAATGGAAGAGCTAATGCTGAAAATGCACCACTGAGCATAGCCAAGCAGGTGTTCTGTAAAGCAGCCAAGAGGGTGGGAGCTCCAGGAATGTAATGTGGCACAAGATCCCACCACAAATGCACTGAGTGTATTCAGGATCACTAGGTCTAGCATGTACTGAAAATGTTGACCCTTACTAGAATGTCCCTGTTTTCTTATTTTTAGTACAATACACCAGTTTGCCATGCCCGCCATCCAGTCCAATAAATTTCAGTGGAAAGTTTGAGTTAAGCCAGATCCTAATTACTGGTCTTAAAGGTGAAAGCTAAGAGGTTGGGCGTGGGTGCAAAATGCGTATAAGAGTGTGTGTGTGTGTGATTAAGCATAGACGTCGAGGAAGAAAGAGTTGGTGGAGGAAAAAGAGTGGATTATGGTTAAACTCCGTCTGCCTCAAAAAGTATGCAACCTAGGGATTCTTCTTGATGCCAAACTCTGTTTCATTCCATAGGTCAGCAAGGTTACAAAAGGTGTAACCATGCAGCTCTTTCTCCTTTATAGAATCCTTCCACTTGTCCACCCAGCCACGTTTACTACAGACTTTGATTTGGAATGCCTTGATTATTGTAATATCATCTATTGCAGGTCCAAAAAAAATAACATTGCCAGACTCCAGAACCAGGGACCTGACTTTGCCTTAACATTTGCTAGTGTGACAGCACCAGACCCATCCTCAAAGAACTTCACTAGGGCAAGGTCTTCTGCATGGTACACAAAACATACTGAAAAGGGTCAGGCATGGTTACAGGAAAGTGCACGACATTGTGCTCCAACAAGAGCTCTTCATTCAATGTGCAGTTCATCTGATCATTAAAAAGATGAAATATAGTGGAATATCAATGGGCAGACAAGGATCTAGACTCTTGACATCCCTTAGCCTGAATTTGAGATCTGAGGTCAAATATATGCATTTAGGAAACATTTGAAAACCAAACTATTCAGACTTCCCTTTAACTGAACTCATCAAAGAACAGGGATTGCAGACAAAACAATTCAGCAACAGTGAACACCCAGTCGCTCTCTGCCATAATGTAGTACTGCTCAACAACTTCATCAAGCATCCAAAGTAACCGATAGGAGAAACTTAGACTGTGATTACTAGTTGGACAGTTCTGGAGGGAACAATACATTTGCATGCAAATTTACCTTTGCAATGCGGTAAATCCGCCCCAGTACCATCCAATTATCAGTTAAACCCCCTGGAATAGGGAATTACTGTGTGCGTCTCATTTTTCCTGTCATAAAACCACATGGAATTCCAGATAAGGCATGCATCTACCACCTGTTTAAGCAAGTAATAAATGTATGCAGGGACCTCTAGGTGGGGTGGGAGGTGAGTGTTAGAAGGTGGGAAGGGGAAGGTAATTTCTGGCAGCATACAGTAGCTCCAGGGTCATAAAAAAGCAAGTATTGGCAATGCCAGTAGGTCTCACCTATGAGAGCCATTGGCTTTTGCAGTGTTGTCATGCTGTGCAGCATGGCTAAAACTAATTTAAGAAGAATGCTATAATGCAGCCAGTGCTAATGCGTTTTCTTTAAAGTGCATTAGCTCTGGCTATGTCATAGAGCTTTATTTTTTAATTTGTAACTGTGTGCTCTCCTGAGGCAACACAGTGGGTTGATGGGAAATAAGCATGTGGGTGATGGGAGAAGACAGGCGAGAGGAGATAAAGAGTGGGCAGGAGGTGTGAGACACCCACATGGACAATGTAGGGTTGGTGGGAGGGGCTGAGGGCAAGCGCACAGATAGCGGAGGGTGGAAGGGCAACCACACGGACAACAGAGAGTGGGCAGTAGGGGTGGGGCAACTACATGGACAAAGGAGGGTGGACAGGAGGGACTGGGGCAAGCAAACGGACAACGGAGGGTGGCGGGGGGGCTGCGGCAAGCATATAGACAACAAAGTGGGCGAGACTGGCTGGGGAAGCAAACAGATAAACACACAGACAGTGGGCAGAGGGGCTTGGGAAAGCACACGAACAATGGAAGGAGGGTGGGCGAGAGAGACAGGAGAGAAGTACACAAGGGAGACAGCTCAAAAACACACACTCTCGTACAGTGCTTAAATAAAAAGAAAAAAGTGCCACAGATCAGTGGAAGGACACTTTATTGCTTCCATGCTACAGAGGAGGGACAAACACACAAGAGGAAGGAAGCGTGCATAAGCTGACGAATAAGAAGCAAGCAAATGAGAGTGACAATAAAACCAATCAACAGGAACCAAATGGCAGCCTCTAAGTCCACTGTAAGGTAACAAAAGGTCTCGCAAGAGACCATGCATGCGCTGTCTTAGACAAGTCTTAAAAACGGGGAAAGAGGCTTGGCTGCTCCAGCTTCAAAAGCCTCATGCCATTTTTCCACCTGACCAGAATCATCGGTCTGGTTCTCTTAAACCCAGAAAAACAAGTTGTGGAAAAACCTACCAACTCAGAATCAGATGGAGCAAAATTCATGCAGTAATTTCATTCCATCTAACCCGGAATCGGTGCCTTGGCATATTATAAAACTTCCAATTTAATAAGTGGATGGAGAACACTAGATAATGCAGCAAAGGAATATGTGGCACAACATAGAGCAGCTAAGCAGGCACGGAGTAGGAGGTGGCACAGAGTGGATAAGGACAATCTGTGTGAATATATTGTTGCATTTCTCTAGATTTATTCTGCCAACGCCTTAACTGAATGGTTGGTATGCAAGAACTTTGAGTTCTATGACAGGCTCCTGTTCTCCCCTTTGCCCGGATTCTGAATTCATAGGCATATAACTTTTCCTCCTGTGTGGCCCTATTTCTTCTTCAGGCATAAGTGATTGTGAAGTAATATAGTGCTGCTTAAAAAACAGGGCATTTGTGTTTGTACATCTATTTTTGTAATTTCCCTCTCCGTTTGTACCTGTGTTGGGAATTACAGCAAGCTATGGTGTTAAATTAAACATTTGTCGACTCAGTGAGTGCGGTCCCTTTAGCTTTAGCTGTGCGGAAATCAAGATTGCTGGCTCCTGATGAGCCATGGACCAGCTCATTCTGCTACAATAAATCTTTCTGACTATATCCCAGTCAGACAAATACTTTTTCTCTGACTTTATAACCACCTGTCGCACACTCCACTCCACTATTTCCGAACGTTTCCTGCTCATGCCGAACAAGCATCCCTTGTTCCCCCTGTTGTGCACTTTGGAGCCCGCTTAACCCAGTGGTTGAGAACCAGCTTGGATGTGTGTCTACGACCATCGGATATAGCATTAGAGAGGGCAGGGGTGCTTTTCATGCCCTGCTGCCCTGATTTTCTGTTCTTGTCTGCAACTCCACTACAACCGTAAAAGCACTAAAATGCAACGCTACTCTTACAACGACACAAGATCACCAACACTACACCAACATTACAATTATTACACCAACATTACAACCACAACTTTGTAACTGCGGCATAACAGTGCAACCTAATTGCACCACTAAAACAGCACAACTGCAACTACAAAAATGCAACTGCAGCCACATCTGTTACAAATACAGCACTGCAAGAATGCTGCAACTACAGATGGATGAAACATCAAAACTGCAACAGTGCACCTGTACCCTTAGAACAGTGCCACTGGAACGTTATAACAACTTCAAAGCACTCTCAGCACAAGAGCTGCAACACGACAGCACTATAGCTACTACCCAACCCTACAACAGCACACCATTACAATCACAGGGCTCTATACCAATATGACAACAGTGGCACTAACACTACTGCATGACAAAACTAAACTGTCTCGTTACAGTTGCAGGACTCCAACAGCACTGCAACTAGATGTCAGCACTTCAACTGCTGCATTACATCTACAGAGCTACTTGGTGTGCAGGGGATCCACTGGGCAAGAGAGTGGTGTGCACTGAAGCATAACACAATACCACAGCCCACCATATAGCATTTGTTAATGTTTGTTTTCTGTACTGGAATGATCCCCACATAACTATGCAGAAGATGAGAGGAGAAACAAAGAGTAGAAAGGAACATACAGGCCTCGAAAAATGAACCTCGCAATGGGGAGTCCGATTTTAACAGGTCGAGCTATTTTTAGAACCTACTAGTCTATCACGAGTGAACTTCAGCTGGAAAGGAACAGGTGTTCTGTTCATTCAGAAAGTGAATTAGCAATAAAGATGCCATCAAATCTTGTTTTTATCTTGACTCATTTAGAGTCTGTTCAAAGAGAGAGGTCAAATGTCAGTTTGCCTTTTTACTAATTGTGCTTGGAAAATTGAGTTTATTTTTCTTTTTAGGTCTCGCCTAGCGTTGCAGCGCGCATGCGCTGCTCGCTCGGCGAGAGATATTGTGAGAGTACATTTCAGAAGGGGGCTTGAAACCCCGCCCCTCATTTTCATTGGAAGGCGTCATTGTTTATGGTAAACGGTGGCCTCCCATTGAAAATGAGGCTTCTTTGTTACCGCCCTTTCGCCTTTTGGGACGACCCATCCGACTGGATCGTTTGCTTCACGGCTGTCGTGAAGCAATTTCTTATCTAAAGTAGGCGTGTTATGTAAACAAGCCGTGGAGCAAAGGATCCAGTCCGGATGGGCCGTCCCAAAAGGAGGAAGGGATGCAGGCAGGCACAACGTGCATGGCGCGCTTTCACTTTAGAATAAGGGCGCATTTTGGAGGAGATCGGTCGCCCATTTCGGGGGGATAACTACCTTTTGGTGTCCGCGGTGCAGCAGGTGATTAACTTCGCAATATATTTTAAAATGAAACTGTAGCCTCTTTGTGACAATTAAGTAATCAAGCACGTCCGTACATAAATGTAAAAGTTGACAATCCGAATCAGTTTGTCAAGCTACAGCCCTCCTGACTCCACCCCCAATCCTCTACCATACCTGACCCCCCAATTTCTGGGTTCCCGGAGTAAATGCTTCCCAATTGCACCACTGATGCCAAAACACGGTCAATCATTGCTCAATCTCACCTTCTGGGGACTTTGCCCGCGTGGCCGCCTACTTTCCCCTCCCCTCTCATAATAGAAGGCTGCAACTTGCAACTACGAACTACCTAGCCTGTCTCCTCTAATCGCTCTGTGACTAACTCACCTCCAGACAGCCAAACTCGCGCCAAAGGGGTCGGCAACCATCGACCGAAAAGAGGCGGGCTCGTACAAACACTAGTGCAGATTCCACAGCCAATCAGCACTCCCGAATTCCGTGTAGCGCACTATGATTGGCTCAAATGTCCCCAAATCTCCAATCCTAGGTCACCTTACACATTATCAGTGCCTCCTACTCATAGACGATTCAGAGTATTTTCAGTCATGGAATTGTTGTGTATGCGACCCGGAAGATTCCATGCCACATATGGCATCCGTAACGAGATCAACAATGGGCGTCGGACATTAGGTTGACTCAGGGGGCGATCCGTGTAAGTAGCGAACAGGCGGTCAACCGAATTAGGAATATTGCATTTGATAAGATTGTTAGCTTGGTAAAGTAGCCATTTCTGCCAGGGTTAAGGGCAGCCAGAATACTACTTTTGTAGTAGTTGACTGAACACGTTCCCCGAAGTGCTTAAAATAAGGGAATATGTTAAACCCCAAGTATTGAATGCCCGCAAAAATGTTCGAGTCTGGCGGGAGGCTAACACATCCTGTGATTCTTGGCAATCACTTAATCTCCCCGTGCCTGAAATGAATGTGTCCGTCTGTAATGGAACTGAAAGCGCTCCGATACCTTCGGGTCGAGTTCGCGCTATATAAAACTGCAAAAAAAATGGCGACCTGGGTTTCTATGTAGAGTGCCCTCGCTACAAATTTAGAGAGTGTTTTTAAATGCAGCCAGTCTTACACTAGTGCATGTATTATTTGTAGAATGAACGGCTTTGTTTCGATGAGATAACTGACAAGGCCCTTTGGAAGTGGTGTTTTAGTATAATGGTCTTTATGGACAGGGTCTCATTTCTAAGATGCTTGTGTTTGACCCGCTAGGTGGGTGGATTGGTGTCTGGAACCTGTCTTCACCTATCTGAAAGGGTTCTCAACGGCGGATCGCTCACCCTTATGAATGGACAATTTTCTCGTTCCTTTCTGTGGTTGTCCCTCTTCTCTGTGACTGTTCTTGAAAATGCAATGGCACCCGATTTGGGAGGATGAAAACTTTGAAAACATTACTTGATTAATGCTTAACGAAGGGGGGGAAAAAAAAACAATAACCTTTTCAATGCCAATAGCTCAAAACAATGTCATTGCGAGACCTAATGCATTGTAAATGCTTGTTCTTAATACAGTTAGAGGTTTTTGTCAAGTGAGCTGTCTGAAGATGCCAGTTTTTTCCAATACATAACATTTAAAGTAATCCTGTAAGTGGATAGTGCAAATATTTAAAAATATATCGGGAATTATGAAAGCACATTTTTTTCTAAATAAGTGTGGTGCAGACAAAGAAATACGAGCAAGACAATGAAGAACACTTTACTTGGTGATGTGCAAACAACACATATTGTTTGTGCACTATATAATTTTATCAGTAAAACCATGTCAGTAGGAAATTTTGTGGCCACTTCAATGTAAATTCTGCTGATTGCAAATGACTGTGTGCTACCACTTCATGCTTTAGTTATGCATTTATTATAAGTGATAGTTTTTAAACATGATTTGAGAAACATTCCTGCCCCGACCTGATGACAGTGGTGTTAAAGAACTAAGAGGCAAGTCAGGAGTCATGTGTATCCTATATATGGCTAGGTTTGTATTATATATGGAGCAGAGTTTGGTCTATTATATCAAACAAAATAGGTTTTTTGAATAGCAGACATGCTGAACTCCCCATATTTGAAGGTGCTCTCATATGTGAGCATGAAGAAAATTGCAGCTTAGTGAATTAAAATGTTTGCCCACGATCACATCATTTGAAACCAGTTTCTGGGTCAAGAGCATTCCAACTATTTATTCTTTATTTTATTTTATTTACTAATTTTGTACAGCACATAGCTGCCCCAGCGACGGGGCGTCCCAGCGCTACCCAAGAACACAGACGGGGGACAGGAGGGAGATGTCAAAGGAGCTAGCCCGGAAAAATCCAGGTCTTTATGGCTTTCCTGAACTCTAGATAGTTCTGCAGTTCTCTGATCCCAAAGGGAAGGGAGTTCCAAAGCCTAGCTGCTAACACCTTAAACGAACGGCCCCCGGCTCTGGCTCTGAAAACTCGGGGGATACAAACTAGCCTTTTATCTGTGGAGCGGAGAGATCGAGTTGGAATGTACGGCACTAGCAGATTCGCAAGGACCTTAGGGGCTCGATGGTTCAGAATTTTATGAGCCACACAAGGTCTTAAACTGGATTCTTCTATCCACTGGCAGCCAGTGAAGCCTGGACAGAGAGCTAGACACTGAGCAGGATCTCGGAAGTGCTAGCAAGGTACGAGCGGCTGCATTTTGTACTCTTTGAAGTCGCCGGATACAAGATTTATTGACCCCCAAATACAGGGCATTTCCATAGTCCAATCTTGACAGGATCGTGGCCTGCAAGATGGTCTGGCGGACAGAGGGGTTGAAGAAACCCAGCAAGGGTTTAAGACCTCTCAAAAGCCCAAAGCAGGTCCCTGCCACGGACTTAGCCTGTAGATCAAAGGACAAGCTACTGTCAAACCAAAAACCCAAATTCTTGACCACCTCCTTTGGTATCGGGGCTGGTTTGAGTTCCTCCGGCCACCACTGCTCGGACCACTGATCCCTGTCTTTACCCAACAGAAGGAGTTCGGACTTGCTGGCGTTAAGCTGCAGGCGGTTGACTGTCATCCAGTTAGCCACTGCCTGCATATCGTCCTTAAATTTGACAAGATTGAGATTGCACTTCTTAGAGAAGGCAATCACTAGTTGGGTATCGTCCGCGTAAGACACCAAAGACAGCCCTCTACTCCTGGCCACCACTGCCAGAGGTTGAACGTAAATGTTAAACAGCAGGGGGCTCAGGATCGAGCCTTGTGGTACCCCATGTTTAGTGGCATGCACCTGGGATTGAAAAGGTGGCACCGTGACCTGGAAAGTTCTTTCCTCCAAAAAGGAGCGGAACCAGGTCAGAGCCAGACCCCCAATCCCAATTTCCTCCAGCCTGTGCAAGAGTATCGCATGAGACACCGTATCAAACGCGGCGCTTAGATCAAGGAGAATTAAAGCCGCTGAACTACCTTCATCGAGACTGCCGCGGATCTCTTCGGTCACTGCCATCAGCGCGGACTCAGTGCTGTGACGGGACCTGAAACCATTTTGGGAGGCATCCAAAATGTCGTTACGCTCTACGAACTCAGTGAGAAGTGAGTTAACATAAGATTCAGTGGCTTTAGCTAAAAAAGGGAGCTGGGAAATGGGGCAATAATTGCCCGGGTCAGAAGGTGCAAGAGAAGGTTTCTTCAGAAGGGGAATCACTTTCGCATGCTTCCATGCCACAGGTAGGGACGCTGAAGACAAGGATAGATTGATCAAGTTCCGTGCCATAGGGAGGAGGGCATTATGCAGTTGGCGAAATTGGGCTGGTCTCAGGGGGTCATCTGCAGAGCCAGATTTGATCTTTCCACATACAGATTCGGTCTCAGCCAGAGATAGTGACGGAAAGGTGCACAGGGAATTATTGCCCACAGAGGGTCTTTTGACGGCACAGTGTTCTACCTCATCTAGGACAGTACTAGGAATAAAACTAGGGGTAAAACTATCATAAATTTTATCCACTTTTTCCACAAAGTAATTAGCCAGCTCATCACATTGTGCGTTAGAGGAGACGGGAGAGTCGGCCTTCAACATAGAGCCTTTCATCACCTTAAGAAGCGAAAAGATCGTTTTTGATGGATTCTTGCTATCTAAAATTTCATTGGCAATGTACTCAGCTCTGGCTTTCCGAACTAATTTATGGTATATCTTGATGGAGTTACGGTATTTGGTTTTGGATTCCTCATCATAAGAACGCCTCCAGACTCGTTCTAGTTGTTTACATTTGGTTTTTTCCTTACTCAGGGATTCATTAAACCAGGGGTTGGAAAGCTCTTTTTCTTCCTCGTGTAGGGTTTAGCCGGGATGCATTGATCCAAAGATGAAGATATCCAATCGTGAGAGAGAGATACAGCGGATTCTATATTGGGCGGGAACTGAGGTTTGCGCCTTAGATGTAGATCGGAAAATTTGCTGATGTCTAACTTATGCCAGGGTCGTTTTAGTATGGGCGGGGGATCTGTTTGGGCCGGCTTCCCCATCCAATGAATGGAAAAGGGGACAAGGAAATGATCAGACCAGGCCATAGGCATAGGAGATGAGGCAGTCAGGGAGTCTAAGTTAGAGAATATAGGGTCTAGTAAGTGGCCAGCAACATGTGTGCTAGACCAGACTCGCTGGGTCAGCTGACATGCTTCCAAATCGGCCAGAAAATTGGAGATGTCCGATTTGCCAGCTTCTTCTAAGTGAAGATTGAGGTCTCCTACAACAGTAAAATTGGCTGCCCTACTAGCTAGTAGTGTAATCTTATTAGCTAGTTCCTCACGAAAGACTGTAGAAGAGCCAGGAGGTCGATAAATGAGCAGGCCTGAGAACGTAAAATTATGGTTTAAAGTCATTTTAAAGAAAGCGCATTCACAATCTGGAATATCCTCTTTCCTCAAACTACAAGTGTAGCGACCCTTGTGAATCACAGCGATTCCACCACCTCTATTACCGGTACGATTAAGCTGATTCAGCTTATACCCTGGGGGAAGAGCCAGCCAGGATTCAGCGACTGAGTCCGAAGTCAACCAGGTCTCGGTCAAAAAATGCGTCAGGAGACTCCTCAGATAAGAAATCCAGGATCTCCGCATGATGCTTTACTAAGGACCTGCAGTTAAGACTAAAAAACCTGAAAGTAATGGGCTTCCAGGGAGGCTTGTTTCTTACGTCCAGCCCACTCTGAAAAGGACAATGTGGGCACTAAAAGAGATCTGCCAGCGGGGACCAAGAGTGATTGCAACATGTCGAGCTCTCAATGTTCAGCGACAAAGGGGGGGCGCTAGAGAGCCCGCTGCAAGATGGCCGCGAGCTAGCGATGCTCTGACGGCTGGAGCGGCAATAACCTTAAATAACGGCGGAAATATCGATCATTGCGACCTCCAAGAAGTGAATTCCTGAATCGGAACTAAAGCGGCACGAGATGCTGTGGGACTGACCACTTACACTATCTCTGATCATGGTGAAAGACTGCACGGACGCCAATCCATAAGGGAGGGCGAGAAAATGGCGGCGATCCGCGACTGAAATCGGGAGAAACCTGAGCCCGGAATGCACAGCTGAGGTGAAATCAAGTAAGCACCCTCCCGGGCGCCCTTCTACATAAGCGCTTGTCAAATACACCGTTAATGCGCAGAGCACGCATACTTTTAAACAACTGTCACCATATATAACGGAATCGGCCGCCCGGCACCTAAAATGGCGACGTGAACGGCAGCAGCGCTATTTCATCAGAGGTGTTCCTCCATGTGAATATCGGAACTGAGCACCTGTGTGGTCCGGTACTGCCAATGAACTGAAGTGCCCTGTGAAATTGGCACCGTTCACCAGCTGTATTGTGAAGCATAGCCGGCACACACAGTGAAGCGCCCGCCTATCTGCAGACTGTGACAGGAGCGCAGCCTACCGGCACAGAGGCACAGAAACGCCGCAGGCATCAAGCTGTCTCGCCTGCTGTTCCCATCGAAGGACATGAACGCGCCAAAAGGAATAGCGACTGCACTCGTGACAGATAAGATCGGCTCTGGTTCCCACTGTAGACGATACTGAGCAAGACTACATCAGGCTGTTCTTGCTCTCGTTTCAGGGACTCGGATTGTGGTAACCTATGCCCCCCTGCTGTGACATAAAGTTGTATAAGTGCCAAGCGCTATCGCAAACGTAAAAGCCACACGGCTTCAGTATTGGAGAGCCTTTCACTTCCCCAAAACCTGCGACTAGTTGCTGAGCACGTTTCCCGTCCTGGATAACTGTCATTAATCTAATTTGTATTGGGATACTGAACACGTGCGCATTGACCCCCAATTGTGAGTACACAGATGAGAATGGGAAAAACTGACCAGCAGCAAACTAAACTGCCATTTACCCCGGCAAACACCGCGAATGCCAGGGGCTACGGCGGACACAGATCCAGACACAGAGCACGGCTCAGACGCCAGGATGGAAGCCGCCCTCAACGCTATTCATCATAGTCTACAGGCCATAGATGGTAAGATAGATGCACTCACTATCAGAATGGATCACATATCCGCCCGAATAGACAAACATGGCGAGCGCCTGGAAGAAGCTGAACAAAGGATATCGTCAGTGGAAGATGAATCTCATGCCACTACCTCTAAATGCGACGACATAGCAAAACTCCTAGAGGTTATACAAGCGAAGAACGAGGATCTCGAATCACGATCGCGTCGCAATAACCTGCGCATCGCGGGTGTGCCGGAGAGTACCAATACGGGCAAACTTGAGGACTATGTAGAGACAATGCAAAAAAATTTATTTGGAGCACAACAATTCTCACCAATGCTTATTGTAGAAAGAGTACACAGGTCCCTCGCACCAAAACCACCACCAGGAGCTCCTCCGAGGCCTATAGTAGCTCGAATTTTGAATTACCGGGACACAGCGCTTCGGCTAGCAAGAGATAAACACCCCCTGGAATACAATGGAAGCGAGATAGCCCTCTTCCCAGACTTCACCCTATCTGTCCAGCTTGCTCGCAAGGAATTTGGCCCGATGAAGAAGAAACTACGAGATATGAGCATCCCTTACGCCATGCTGTATCCTGCTAGACTTCGTGTCACCCATGCAGGTAAAACTCGCATCCTACCGACACCCCAAGCAGCGCAGGAATTCATTAAACAGGTGAAGCAAAAATCTGATCGAGACAAACGCTCTGCTTCACAAAGGGAATCGGATTAACTTTGCAACCTGCTGCAGCCTTATATCGACCCATTGTCATGTTGACTCCCTGAGGTGGGTACCAGAACTGCTCATTGACATGGGGTAAGACACTTTGATCATTTTGAACGATATGCAAGCTGAGCGCAACTTGCTGATATTATTGTCTTGGACAGTAGAGCAGACACGGTTACTATGAGAACTATCGCTGCGTAACCTGCCGCCTTCTCTGTGCGCTAACTATACATATCTGTTACATGTTCTACGTCAACGAGGTCCAAAATGTTACAACTAACTAATGCATCTCCAATTGCTGCAGCTATATGTAATTTTGTTGCTCCGGCCTCCCATCTGCATGCGGATGGAATTTCGAGCACCTAGCTGCCCCCTAACGGGTAAACCCCATCACAATTCTGTTCCTGTTTGACTTTAAAGTTTGGGTCTGTCTTTGGCATGGTTGGGATGCTAATGTGGGTGGGGGGACAGTTGGGATATATGTTCAGTTCACCCAGGCAGTACACACACACACCTAATACACGGTCCACGCATAATACGCCCAGATAAACTATATTCTGAGATCATCACAACAATCACTTCAGGGAGCAGACGAAGCACTTTATCACGACAAGCCGAAGAATCAAATCTGATCACTCGATGCATAACACGATAAAAACCGCACCGATGAAATTCCTTACATAGAATGTAAGAGGCCTGAATAACCCCCGCAAGATCAGACGGGTCCTTGCATACTTAGACAGGCATCAAATAAATATTGCCTTGTTGCAGGAAACACACTTACTCCAAACCAAAGCTGTTTTACTGGGGAAAAGATGGGCGGAGAGGGTGGCAGCCTCTTCCTATTCAACATACGCCAGAGGCGTCATCACATTGATACGAAAGGGCACAAATTGTGTACATGAACAAACACTCACGGATGATCAAGGCCGCTATGTTATAGTTATAGGTGCATTACGAGGTTCTAGGGTAGGAATCGTCAAAGTGTATGGTCCCAATATTGACGACCCAGCCTTCTTCACTAACCTATGGGGTGTGCTTAGAAATCTCCCACCTATGGCACTAATCTGGGGAGGCGACTTTAATGTCACCCTTAATGACGCATATGATCGATCCCCTACAACCACGACATACCACCAACGAGCCGCTTCCGTTATCCATAACGGTATGACAGAATTTCACATGCAGGATATTTGGCGAATGCGCCACCCACTGATATCAGAGAGCACCCACTCCTCCACCGCGCATGCCAGTTGGGCGAGACTTGATTATTGGCTACTTACAGATTCCACCTGCTCATGGGCACAGGATGTCCAGCACCTACCAAAGACATTATCTGACCATAAACCTGTCGCTCTAACGCTTACCATCTAGACATATACCCCCCCCCCCCATTCATCTGGCACTTCAACGCCTCCTCCCTGTTGGATCCCATTTATAGAGAGACCATCCACAATGCCATAGAGGATTTTTTCTGCCTCAACGTAAAATCAGTAGATAGCGCCGGCACTTTATGGGAAGCGTTCAAAGCAAACATACGCGGTGTGTGCATTGGCACTACAGCTGGTATTTTAAAAGACATCCTTACGCAGCTAACTAACAGTGAAGCACGAATAAAACGACTAGAAGCAGAATACGATACGACCCATAATGCTGCCACTCTAGGGACACTTAGGGATGAAGTCACCCGATACAATAAGCTAGCGGACGATGAACTAAAATACATCACCCGCCGATACAAAGCCCGAAAGCTGGGAGAAGGGGGTAGACCAGGACAATATTTGGCGCAACAAATACGCTTAGAACACAAACAACACATCGTGCTGAAAATGACAGACCGTGAGAATATAACGCACTATGACACCCAAGGTATATTACGGACCTTTGTGGACACATATGGGGAGCTCTACTCTGCGCGCAATACCGCACACACACAAGAGATAATGGATTACTTAGAGGACATAGCCCTGGTGTGGCTTACAGATAGCCAACGGGAATTCTTAGCACAACCCATCACAGTGGAGGAAGTACAAACTGCCATAAAATCCCTACCTAATGGCAAATCCCCAGGATCTGATGGATTCCCCAGAGAATTTTATAAAGCCTACTCAGAACTGATTAGCCCTTATATTGTAGAAATGTATGACGAAGCATATAATAGCCAGATCCTCCCCCCAACATTACGAGAAGCTTTGATCGTAGCTTTGCTGAAACCGGATAAACACCCTGAACATGCGGAATCTTACAGACCTCTATCCTTAATCAATACTGATGTTAAGATCCTAGCTAAGATCATTGCCACAAGGCTGCAACCCCTCATGCAGATCATCGTCCTGCCAGACCAATCCGGTTTTATACCGCAGCGATCAACCTCTCATAATCTACGAACTATCTTTGCGCTTTTGCATCAATTAAATCCAGAGTTGGAGGCAGCGGCGGTCCTTTTGGATGCGGCCAAAGCCTTTGATTCTATCGAGTGGGTATATCTGTTTGCAATTCTGCAGAGAATAGGGCTGCCACCCATGTTTTTAAATTGGATTAAATTACTATATACCAAACCGTCGGCACGTATAAAAGTGAATGGTCACATTTCTGATACCATTAACATCCAAAGGGGTACAAGGCAAGGCTGCCCCTTATCACCTCTATTATTCTCTATTGCAATAGAACCACTTGCATGCAAAATTTGTCAAAGATATGCCCATACTGCATTGAGGTTTCACCTTCGCCCTGTTGGAATTTCGATGTATGCGGACGATATGGTGCTCTATGTCCGTGACCCAACTCTAAACCTAGAACCAATCCTCCGAGAATATATCAAATTCGGCCGGCACTCTGGCCTGCAGATCAATTGGAACAAATCTGCAATACTGCCGCTCACTGAACGCACTAAACCGCACCAAATGGAGTTCCCGTTGGTCTGGCAGACCGACCCCATTAAATATTTGGGTATATGGATACATCGCGAACCAGAAATAGTACTTAGAACCAACTATGGCACCGCCGTAGATAAAATTGAGACGCAAATAAATAGGTGGATTACACTCCCCCTCTCGCTAGCAGATCGTATATCGCTTGTAAAAATGGTAATTTTACCCAAGCTCCTATACCTATTCACGAATATCCCAATCACCCCACCAGCTCCGATATTTCGAAGACTGCGCACCCTTCTTACGCAATTGATATGGGCAGGCAAACAAGCACGGATAAGTTTACAAACTTTAACCCTACCTTATGCTTCCGGAGGATTCACAGTCCCTGACCTATTTTTATATTACCTATGCGCCCAGGCGCAATATGCCTACTATTGGTATCATCCGATCCGATACCTGCCGCATCTAGCGGTGGAGGACGGCGATGCGAATCCCACTAAACTGACGAGTATTCTGACACATACACGATCACATCTGACCAAACCAGAGATTAATACCATACGCACCACTGCAGATGCATGGCTACGGCTCGGTCAGTTAGCAAACAAGACTCCACTCTATGCACCAAATATGCGACTAGCACAACATCCTTTATTGTCAGTTACCCAAGACAAAGGAAGCATGGGGCAGTTAGAACAAGTAGGCGTCACTCTGATGGGTGATCTTTATATTGATGGGATTTTCATTACGCCAGATGACCTGTCATATGTCAATAACCAGACAATGATGTTCAAATTCACCTATCATAGACTTAGAGAAGCCATAAAGAAATTGTACCCATCCTATCCAAATGAACCCCCACACTAGAAGCGCTGCAATTACTCATCACAACCCCGAGCAACATTCATATGGTGGCAAAACTTTACAGAACCATACAATCTGAAATAGGTGCTGGCACTGGTAAAGCACGAGAAAAATGGAACATGCTGCTGGAAACACCTCTCAACGAATCAGACTGGCAATCTTGCTGTGCACTCACTACCCTACTTACTCCTAACGGGAATTTACGTATTATTCATTATAAGTACCTACATCAGGCTTACCATACACCATTGAAATTATACAAATACGGTCTCCGTCAGAATGCACACTGTAAAAGATGTGGGTATGAACAAGCTGATTTTATATATTTAGCCTGGGAATGTATACGGGTGCAGACTTATTGGACACAAGTAGTTACTATGTTGGGGAAAATTTTGAACTGTACACTACCTTGCACGCCGCAACTATGCCTGTTATGGCATGTGATACCGTTAAAGTCCACAAAGAAAAAATTAGTTGCCATAGCCTTATTACTGGCGAAACGAAGAGTAGCGATGCACTAGGACAGTAAAAAATCGCCCACAGTGAAGCAATGGATAATGGACTCAATTTACTGCAAAGACAATTTTCTATTGTATTCAGAAGAGCTACCAACTGCATCTAGGCCCGCTGATTTTTGGGAACCTCTTACTACATATTTGAATGCTAACCCTGATTTATTAACGCATGCTACATGAACTATGTCTTCCGAATGCCCCCAGAATCGGAATATGTAATAACACCATTCTATTATGCACTGTGTTGACCTATGTAACGTGTATTATGCACTATCAAATCTGCCGAACTGTTTATTTTTTTGTACTGTAATAATCAATAAAATTCTATAAAA